>JACEIK010003809.1:130214-152731 GCA_018107945.1 Datura stramonium | reverse complement strand
CGACGCAGATCCTAACCCCCGGCAGATCAATGCCATCAGTCTTAGAAGCGGAAAGCAATTAGCTGATGCAGTGCCTAAAGAGCTGAGAAAGGAGGTGCAGACGGAGTTGGTTAGACTAGGACCATCCACTGACATGGGAGTGAATCAGAGTGTTGGGCAACAAAATGCGCAATTTTCATTGCAGCCAGCACAGAGACCACCACCACCCTTCCTCAAAGATTCAGAAAGAGCAAGGAGGAAGAATGTTTCAAAAAGTTCTTTGAGAGCTTCAAAGAACTTCACATAAATTTGCCTCTTATTGATGTCTTGTAGGGAATGGCCAAGTATGCTAAATACTTGAATGACGTGATGGCGAACAAAGTTAGATTGGTGGATGTCCAGACTGTAGCACTGACTGAGGAGTGCAGTCACAGGGTACTAAGCAAAATGCCAAAGAAGCTCAAAGACCCAGGGAGTTTTACCCTCCCCATACAAATTGGTAAAGCTGAGGTGCTATGATCTTTGTGTGATTTAGGGGCAGCAGTTAATCTAATTCCCCTATCCTTATTCAACACCCTGGGGTTAGGAAAACCGAGGCCGACAAGGTTGATGTTGCAGCTGGCTGACAAGTCGCGAGTGACACCTGATGGAATCATAGAGGACCTTCTCATCAAAGTAGGTAAATNGCCTCTTATTGATGTCTTGCAGGGAATGCCCAAGTATGCTAAATACTTGAAAGATGTGATGGCGAACAAAGTTAGATTGGTGGACGTCCAGACTGTAGCAATGACTGAGGAGTGCATTCACAGGGTATTGAGCAAAATGTCAAAGAAGCTCAAAGACCCCGGGAGTGTTACCCTCCCCATACAAATTGGTAAAGCTGAAGTGCTTTGAGCCTTGTGTGACTTAGGGGCAGCAGTTAATCTAATGCCCCTATCCTTATTCAACACCTTGGGGTTGGGAAGACCGAGACCGACAAGGTTGATGTTGCAGCTGGCCGAGACCGACAAGGTTGATGTTGCAATGGCCGACAAGTCGCGAGTGACAACCGATGGAATCATAGAGGACCTTCTCATCAAAGTAGGTAAATTTATTATACCTCGCTGATTTTATTTTAGATTTTCAGGTTGATGACCAGTACCCTTAATCTTGGGACGGCCATTCTTGGCCACCTGAGGAGTCATGATTGATTTGAAAGAAGGACCCTGAAAATGAGGGTCGAGGATGAAGAAGAAACCTTCCGTGTCTACTAAGAAATAAACCCATCCGCACACTACAGTAAACCTTGTCGCAAGTGTGTTGGCGTGAGGATGAGTGTGGGGTGGAGGATCTTACTGTGTGCACGACCAAAGGCAATGTCAAGTGTTCAAACTTTGAGTCTGATAAAGGGCTTCGCAGTGAGAAGAAGTTGGAGAGTGGAGTGAACACAAGGAGGTCAAGCTTCTCTAAATGAAGAAAAGGAGATGGTTCTCGAAAGAGAACCTGTGTATGAGGATGTTCAAAAGGGCGCCCACGTCGTGCAACGACGTAAAATAAGGCGCTCGTTGGGAAGCAACTCCAAGGGTACCTCGTGTACACTTTGTAACTCTTTGATTTTTGTTTTGATTTTGTTATTTTAATTTGTTTTTCGTGTTTTTGGTGGAAAGTTGGCACAGTAGAGGAAGTCTCGAGTACTTCTAGGAGAAAGTTAGGAAGAGGAAAAGGAATATTCCACGCAAATGGTGGAAAACATGCTACTAGCTAGGCCTAGCAGCCTGTGGAGTATTTCTTCACTCTTCTGAAGATTCTGATGCTATGGGGACATAGTATGATTTAAGTGTAGTGAGGGAAATTTCAATGAAATTTCAAAAATTTTTGTGCCTAACAAACTGTTGGTGAAGGTAATGCTTGTGTGATAAAAATGAGAAAAATTTGAAAAGTTTTTTGGGAGTCAAGCATGAATTTCAATTAGTTATATTTTCTTTCTGGCTCTTTTCCGACGGGGTCTTGAAACCGAAGAACAAAATTTTTATTTTTATTTTTATTTTTATTTCAATGTTTTTAGTCATAGTTAGAGTCAGCTTCACGATGGATGGAAGTGATCACTGCTCTTGAGGAAAAATTGTCGATGTCGTGTTTTTGAAACCATACTTACTAATGTTGATGTCTTGTTATGTGTTATATATGATTAGAGAGGCAAGTATGTTCAGTATTGAAGCATGCAAGTGGCGGCTTGCCTGAGACACTCAGGGCTCTGACTTGACCAATAAGGGGACTGCTTAATTCTTTGAAATTTGTGACAGCCGGCAGATTCGCCGACGCAGCCCACCCGAGCATGCAGCGGAGTGGTTTTGAGTATTTATGCTATTGTGGATTGTCTAGAACTACTGGGTATGAAGCGAAATGAAGGATGAATATAGAGATGACGAATATTTTTGAATTAACCCACTTATCCTCAAAGCACTACCTGGCCTGAAAATTTGGCCCTAGTTAAAGCCTTCGCTGAAGCCTGAGCCTGTCTCTGATAGCTGAACAGGCTTAACTTTCTCACAACTCTTGACCCAAGTTCTGTGCGTTGGAGGAAGAAAATCGAAAGAGAAGGAATGAGGAGAATGTGAAAAGAAATGAAAAGTAGCAAGTTGTAGAAGTTGAGAAAGGACAAAGGTGCACTTGTGTAAAATGGTTGATCACCTAAGGAGTAAGAAAACAAAGTAATGAAAAATTATTCATAGAGCTCTACTGACAAGTCAAAAGTGACTAAATAAGGGGAAACAAAGAGGAAAAAAGAAAACCATCAAGCGATAAAAAGGTGAAGTAAGGAAGGAAGTTCGCCATGAGGGCGTGATGATTAAAAGCGCTTAGGAAAGATAGTCACTACATCAAGCATAATAGTACTTCTTACCTGCACTGTTACATTACAACCTACAAAGTCCTACTTGATCTTACATTCACAGCATCCTCAAATTATGAGTAAAACACTAAGGGCAAACTTATGGGTCATGACATGATGCATGTGGAATTCTTGTGAGAGTGAGTGTAATTCTTTTTTATATACCCACACATGTTGTGATGTAAAAATTGTTTTTATGATTGCACTCTCTTTTCCGTGAGGGCACATGTTTAATGAAGATGATGTAATTCATGTGGGATTTCTAATCAGTTGATTGACATGAGTTTGCTAAGATTGAGAGCTCCGATTCTGGGTGAGGTTAAGAAGTCTTACCAGTTGTATTGCATAGATTGTTCTATTTTTAACTTGTATCTACGTAATCATTATAGCCGTAGCTCTAATTATCTTGCTAAATTAGTTGGTGTGAGTCTCCATACGCATGATGTGTAAAAGGCTGTTCGAGGACGAACAAGGCTTTTAGTGTAGGGTAGTGATCACAAAGAAAATATAGGTCCCGTGGATACGCTATATAACTTAAATTAGTCGTGTTGTCTAAGCTATTTGATACATTTTCATGTGATTTTATATAAAAGTGAAGATATAAAGCAACTAACATGATTAGCCTTGTTTTGTAGGTTTTTGATGACTTTTGAGAGCTAATTCATGAATTGGTGAAGTAGAGGCTTGGAGAAGGAATCAACACGCAAATCAAAGAGGAGGCTTCAAAAATGCCCCACCCGCGCGTCGGTAACGTGCCACGCAGGCAGGTTGCCCAAGATAGCCTCGCGTTGGCAACGTGCCACGGCGGTGGTGGCTCTGGCGACCAAAATGGTGTGACGCGCTGCCCAAGCAAGCCGTGCCACGGTGCCATCGCGGCAAGGTGGCCGCTGAGGCCACTGTGTTGATTTCCAGCGAAGCTGGTGCCTCCGTGTCACGGAGGCAAGGTTCGGAGCACTCCGTGACATGGAGCCGTTCCACGATGTGCCAAATTAGCACATTTTCCATTTACTATAAATAGGACCCTTAGCTCCTAATTCCTTTTTGGTCATATTCAGATTTATTCAGAGAAAACCGCATGTGGAGGAAGTGGAGAAGTGGGAGAACTCAGCTAGCGTTTGTCAAATTCCCTTCATCTACCAATATCGTAAGTATGTAGTTTAGAGTAGATTAATAGTAGTGTAGAGAGTTTTACTCAACATGAATGGCAAGAACCCTTCCTCTAGGGTTGAAGCCATGGATTACGATTGTAATTCTATGATATTGTTTTGGAATTAAGTTGTTAATTGTAATTTCCGGCTCTGCATTCTGATTTGTTGGTTGTTTTAATGATTGATCACCATGAACGAATATTTGTTAGCTTGGGAAATAGCTTGAGAAGGCATTACCTAGGCCGGGAGGCAGAGAATGTGGAGCATGAAGTATTCTCGGGAGGGGTTCCGTGTTTGGATAGAAATATACCTAATACCTTGCTTGGTTGACACAATGGGGTTATGAAAGACCAATTTGGAATGTCACATCACCCTCAAGAAAGTAGTTGTGAGGCTAAGTTGAGTTAAATGGTTAGATCGATTTAAAGCCCCACTGTTTCGTAAACCACAACATAATGATTGCCCGCGAATAAAAATTAAACTCGTCATGCCGCAGCCGAGGCTAGATTGTCGTTTAGAGGCCTGAAGACCATGAACATGCAATTCCAGTTATGTGAAATAACAATTGATAGTCCTATACTTATTCCATTGCAAATCGTATTATCGCATGATTATCTCAAGTTTTAATCTCTATGTTGCTCCTAGAGCACTTTCGTAATATTTCGTTGAGCCAAACTTAGACTTAATTTATCTAAATCGAAAATGTCTATCACCAACACTTTAGATATTTAAGATCACACTAGAAATGGATAGTTAGAGGAATGGGTCCAGCCTCGTGGGTTCCATAATCCGGTTCTTAAAAAGAGCTACCATATTTGCACGGGAATCTGCATACCTGCGGCTCATCGAGATCATATCCTACCAATTCACAACTTTCCAATTTCTTTTCAAGATAAAACTGGATTTTTTAGATATTACATTAACATTGGTCAAACATTAATGCAAAGAAGAACAAGAATTCGATAGAACAACCATTGAAGAAAAGATGGAAAACCAAATGATCAACAATTACATTCCACTACAATTGTTCTTAACCTCGCTTAAAGAAGTGAATTTAGCCACTCATTTGTGGATTAAACATCAAATGAGTATAAATCATACAAACAATTGAAATAAAGGAGGGTATAGGAAGAACCCAGGGATTTTCGTCCCCGAACCGCCTCGTAACTCCACGTCCTGCTCAACTAAGTCGAAGCTGCTGTAAAATAAAACCTAAGTGTTCTATTTATACTAGTGGGAATTTTTTCTAATAACAAGCAACGTGTCACGAGTGTATCGCGAGCACGGCCTCCCGTGACACGGTGTGTAATAGTGAGCACCGCTTCCGTAACACGGTGTGTATCGCAGAGACGCTCCGGTGATACCTGAGGTGGTCACGGGCCTCCGGGAAATCGCCTAATTTATTCCAACTTTGGTGTTTCGCCCCGATATCATTCCTCCACTTCACCAAATCATAGATTGGGTCCTCCAATGCATTATTTCCTTTAAAAACAAAGACTAATCATGTTGGTTAATATTTCTTCTCATTTATATAAAAAGGCATGAAAATGTACTTAATTAAATACATAAACAAGACAAAACTAAGTTATAAAGTATCACTTTGGCATGTAATTATGCCCAAGATCACAACTCCACACTTAAAGTCTTGTTCATCCTCGCCGAACGTGCTCCTGACCGTGCCCGCAAGTGTACGGGTCGTGCAAGTAATATAGTGGTTCTTTTAAGAACCTAATGTCGGTAACCCACAGAGATCGGGACCCATTCCTCTAACTATCCATTTCTAATGTGATCTTAAATATCTTAAGTGTTGGTAATAGACATTTTCGATTAAAGAATAATTAAGTCTAAGTTTGGGTCAACGAAATATTCTAAATTACCTAGAGCAACATAGAGTTAAACCGCTTAATCATGATACAATGATTTGCAATGGAACAAGCATGGAACTACTTCAATTGGTATTTCACATAATTAAATTGCATACCATGGTCTTTCGAGCCTCTTAACACGGCAATCTAGCCTCACTGGCACATTGTGAGCGAGGAGTTTAATTTTCTAGTCATGGGCAATCAGCTCATTTGTGGTTTACGGGGAAATGATTAGGACTTTCGTGCGTCTAACCATTTAACGCAACTCTAGCTCTCACAACTACTTCTTCGAGTGGTGATGTGACATCCCAAGTTGGCTCTTCATAACCCCGTGTCAACCAAGCAAGGTGTTAGTAATTTGTCTATCCAAACACGGAACCTCTCCCGAGATTACTCATGCTCCCCACATTCTCATGTCCCGACCTAGGTAATACCTTCTCAAGCTATCACCCAAGATAACAAATATGCTTTTATGGTGATCAATCATAAAACACAATCCAACAAATCAGAATGCAAGACGAAAATAACGATCAATAACTCAATTCCAAAACAATATCATAGAATTACAATCGTAATCCATGGCTTCAACCCTAGAGGAAGGGTTCTAGCCATTCATGTTCGTAAAACTCTCTACACTACTATTAATCTACTCCTAAACTACATACTTACATGAGATTGGTAGATGAGAAGGGAATTTGACAAACGCTAGCTGAGTTCTCCCACTTCTCCTTCACTCCTAGGCGCTTTTTCGTAATAAAATCGTGACCAAATGGAAATAAGAGCTAAGGGTCCTATTTATAGTAAATGGAGAACGTGCTTAATTTGGCCTGTCATGAATCCGCCCGTGTCACCTGAGTGTAATGTTGAGCACCGCCCTCCGTGACACGGAGGCATTGCGAAAGCTCACTGAAATCACCTCAAAATCGCCTTGGCAAGACACTGCCGCGGCAGGCTGGGCACGCCGTTTGGGCAGCGCTGCACAATTCTTGTCGCGCGCAGCCACCCGCCGTGGCATGTTGCCAACGCGTAGGTGGGCTGTTTTGGGCAGCCTGCCTGCCGTGGCACGTTGCCGACGCGCAGGTGGGCTGTTTTGGGCTCTCTTTGCCGACGTTTGCGTGTTTATTCCTTCTCCAAGCCTCACTTCACTAACCTGTGGATTAGCTCCTCAAAAGTCATCAAACCTACAAAACAAAAGCTTAATCATGTTGGCGACTGCATATCTTCACATTTGTATAAAATTACATGAAATGTATTAAATAACTTAGACAACCCGACTAATTTAAGTTATAAAAGTGGTTACTGGGCATGATAGCTTGCCCGTGATCACAACCCCACACTTAAAGCCTTGTTCGTCCTCGAACAACCTTTACATATCATGCATATGGAGACTCCCACATAACTAATTGAGGCACGACAATTCAAGCTACAATTATAATGATTACGTAAGATGTTGCTAAAAATAGAATATGCTATGAAATACAACTATGTTAAGAGTTCCCAAACTTCAAGAATTTAATTTCAATTTAAGCAAACTCATGCAAATCAACCGATTAAGAAATCTTACATGAATTTTATCCTTCATTAAACATGTGTCACGTAAAGAGAGTTACCCAATCACACGCAAAAAACAATTTTTACATCACAACATGCGTAAGTACATAAATAAATTACACTACTCACAAAGAATTCACATGCATCATGTCATCATGACCTATAAGCTTGCCCTTAGTGTTTTAATTTCACTTTTAAGAATGTATGAATGTAAGATCAAGTAGGACTTTATAGGTTGTAATGTAACCTGTGTAATGCAGGTACTATTATGGCCAAGAATAGTGACTATCTTTCCTATGAGCTTTTTAATACATCATGCCCCTGCGGCGAACTTCCCCTTCCCTTACCACCTCTTTTTGTCCTTGGTAGTTTTCTTTTTCCTCTTTTTGTTTCCCTTATTTAGGCACTTTTGGCTTATTAGTAAGGAGTTTTATAAATAATTTTTCATTCATTTGTTTTTCTCTACTCCTTACTAATAATCACCTACTTCCACAAGTGCACCCTTGTTCTTTCTCAAATTCTACAACTTAAGCCGAAGCCATTTCTTTTCATTCTTCTTACTCCTTTACTCTTTCATATTTTTCTTCTTCAAGCGCTTAGGAGCTTTGGGTCAAATTCAAGGTTAATGAAAGAAAAGGATTAAGCTTATGTTGCAACTATCAAAGAATAGGCTCAAGGCTCAACGGGCTAACTAGGATTAATTTTTTTCAAGGTAGGTAAAACGAGGGATAAAAATTTAGGTTAATTCAAAGAAATGCCTAAATCATATCCTACAATTTACATCCTTCATTTCGCTTCATACACACACCACAGCAAGTTCTAGACAATCCACACAAAGTACGTAACACTAAAAACCTTACATCATGGTACATGCTCAATTCAAGACACATTCAAAGAACTCTTACTCAGCCTAATCACAAGAATTCAAAATTAAGCTACAATTATATTGAGTCAAATTCAAGAGCCTAAGTGTCTCAAACAAAGTTATAAACTGGCATGCTTCAAATACTTACATATATTTCTTAGATTTTACACCATATATACAAAGACATAACAAGAACATCAAGCATCCATTAGCTACAATTTCAAAAACCCGACATCTATCGACTCATTCTTCCTCAAGACGGTCGTCATCCATTCTTCGTCTAAACAGTTCCTAACTACGACTAAAAATATTATGTACAGATTCAAATAAAAATAAATAAACCAAATAAAAATAAAAAATAAAAATAAAAATAAAAATAAAAATTTTTATTCTTCGGTTCAAAGACCCCCCGTCGGAAAAGAACCGAAAAGAAAAATCCACCCGTGATGAAGTCATGTCACTCACACAACAAATTCAATTTTTTTCTCATTTTTATCACACAAGCATTACCTTCACCAACTAACTACACAAAAATTTAAATTTCATTGAAATTTCCCTCATCCCACACTTAAATCATGCTATGTCCTCATAGCATCAAATTAACATTTACAAAGGGTGAGAAATACTCCTCGAGACCTTTAGGCCTAGCTAGTAGCATGTTTTTCCACAATTTGCACACGTGGGTGGTCGACCCCACACTTTTCCTCTTTCATGCTTCCTAGCTTCCTCCTCTTAGGGTACTTTATTTCCTCTATTCTGTCTCCGAGGCATCTCTTGCCGCTCTCCAAGTACGCTTATTTTAATGCCGTGGCACGACGTGGACTGCCCTTTTCGTGGACATCCTCATACCTGGTTTCTCTTCGAGAACCATCTTCCTTTTCTTCCGTCGTTTAGAGAAACAAATTCTCCACTGCTCCTCCCCTTGCCCAACTTCTTCTCACTCAAGCCCTTTTATCGTACTTGGGTTGAACACTGATACGTTTTGGCCTTGCACCGTGGGACTCTCTCCAATTCCCACACTCCATCCATGCCAACACACTAACTTGACAAAGGTTTCCTAGAGTGTGCGGATGGGTTTATTTCTTGGTAAACCTCGAAGATTTCTTCATCATCCTCGACCCTCATTTTCAGGGTCCCTTTTCAAATCAATCACCGCTTCCTCCGGTGGCCAAGAATGGCCGCTCCAAACTCGGTGCCGCCAAGGCATTTAAACCATCCGCTTCTGTCAACCCTACTCTTCTTCCTTCCTCTTGATGATTCGCCGCTACTCTTTGGATTCCTTTGTGCAATTGCTCAACAAAGTGTACAACTCATCATACGCCTCTTCCAAGGCTTGCCCACCACGCGTAGTCTAAATTTTTGTATGTAGGTCTAGATTTTCACAAAGGTATGGGCCAAAGACTTCATTTGATTGCCGGGTGATGGGAATACCAACAATGACTTGAATCTTTCCCAAGCCATATACAAGTTCTCCTCAGCTTCTGCTTGAAACCGAGTATCTCACTGGCACTTCTCAGCCTTGCCTTCAAGGAAAGAATCTTATAAGGAACTTTCTAGCCAAGTCATCCCATGAAGTTATGGATTTCGGTGGCTCACCTTTCAACCCACTTTTTCGCCTCTCCCAACAATGAAAATGGGAAGAGGGTCAATCGGACATAATCTGTGGACACGCCTATGGGGACAACGGTCACTAATCTCTAAAAGCTCTGTAAGTGCGTTGTGGGTCCTCATGTGCCAGTCCAGCTGAATTGACCACTAGAATGTAAATAAACTGCACCATATTATGTTTAAGCCGAAAGCCTCCCTCCAGGCTCCGAGTTACGGATACTAGAGGTCATATTTGTCGCTAGTGGGATTGCCACTTCGCGAACCGGTCTTGCTGCCATCGTTCCGATAAAAGTTATGCTTGCCCCGCGGGTGGTTGTTGTTGTAATCTTTTCTGAAGTCTCTTCAGCTTTTGCTCTAGAGCTACTCTCCTTCGCAAAATGAATTCTGACGCTCGTGTTCAATCAATCTGCCTCCACAAGCTCTCTATTTCTAGCTGCCCGGCAGACAACCCGTCACTCCGCAAATAGACAACTAAGACTAGTTTCACCACTTAAGGGTAATTAAAACGTACAAAAATAGATAAATTATCAAAACTTCACCGAAGTCCTAACGGCGCCAAAACTTCTGACCGTGCCCGGCAAGTGTACTGTCGTGCAAGTAATATAGTGGCTCTATTAAAGAACCGGAATGTCGAACCCACGTGACCTGACCCATTCCCTAACTATCCATTTCTAATGTGATCTTAACATTCAAGTGTTGGTAATAGGATATTTTCGATTAAATAATAATTAAGTCTAAGCTTGGGGCCAATAAAATATTCTAAATTACCTAGGAGCAACATAGAGTTAAAACCGCTAATCATGCGATACTACGATTTGCAATGGAACAAGCATGGAACTATCAATTGGTATTTCACATAATTAGAATTGCATGTTCATGGTCTTTCGAGCCTCTAAACACGGCAATCTAGCCCTCACTGCAACATAAGTGAGCGTAGGGAGTTTAATTTCTAGTCACGTGCAATCATTATGTTGTGGTTTACGGGGAAACGATTAGGGACTTTCGTGCGTCTAACCATTTAACTTTAACTTAGCCTCACAACTACTTCTTTGAGTGGTGATGTGACATCCCAAGTTGGTCTTTCATAACCCCGTGTGTCAACCAAGCAAGGTGTTAGGTATATTTCTATCCAAACACGGAACTCCTTCCCGAGATTACTCATGCTCCCCACATTCTCATGTCCCGACCTAGGTAATGCCTTCTCAAGCTATTTCCCAAGCTAACAAATATGCTTTTATGGTGATCAAACATAAAAACAACCAACAAATCAGAATGTAAGACGAAAATAACAATCAATAACTCAATTCCAAAACAATATCATAGAATTACAATCATAATCTATGGCTTCAACCCTAGAGGAAGGGTTCTAGCCATCATGTTCGAAAACTACTTACACTACTATTAATCTATTCCTAAACTACATACTTACACGAGATTGGTAGATGAGAAGGGAATTTGACAAACCCTAGCTGAGTTCTCCCACTTTTCCTTCACTTAGGCGCTTTCTGCACAAAATCGTGGACCAAATGGAATTAGAGCTAAGGGTCCTATTTATAATGGAAAACGTGGTTAATTTGGTCTGCCGTGAACGGTTCGTGCCGTGCAGTGTATCGCGAGCACGCTCCGTGACAGACGGAGGCACGCGAAAGCTCACTGTACTCCCGAAAATCGGCTCGCAACACATTGCCGCGGCGGCGCGTGGCACGCCGTTGGGCAGCGCGTGTCACTCCTTGTCGCGCGGCCACCCTGCAATACCGTGGCATGTTGCCAACGCCAAGCAGTGGGCCGCTTTGGGCAGCTCGCTCGCGTGGCACGTTGCCGACGCGCAGTGGCCGTTTTGGGCCTCCTCTTGCCGACGTTTGCGTGTTAGTTCCGTTTCCAAGCCTCTACTTCACCAACTCATGGATTAGCTCCTCAAAGTCATCAAAACCTACAAAACAAAGGCTAATCATGTTGGTTAGCACATATCTTCTTTACATTTATATAAAATTACATGAAAATGTAATAAATAACTTAGACAACCGGACACTTAGTTATAAGTTTATCACGGGCATGATATATTTTCCCGTGATCAATACCTTTTACATCTCATGCACATGTAGACTCACACATAGCTAATTTAGCAAGATAATTCAAGCTACGACTATAATGATTATTTAAGATAACAAGTTAAAAATAGAGCATGCACGATTTAATCAATGAAATGATATACAACTCCGTTAAGACTTCTTAACCTCAAGAATCGACTCTCAATCTTGGCAAACTCATGCAAATCAACCGATCAAGAAATCCGACAACATGTTATCTCTCATTAAACATGCCCTCACAACTAGAGAGTTACCTTTTTTTTACTCACAACAGTCTAAATCACACTAAGTATGGGTATATGAATAAAAATTACGCGCTCACAAAGAATTCACATGCATCATGTAGTGACCCATAAGCTTGCCCTTAGTGTTTTACTCCACTCATTTAAGGATGTATGAACGTAAGATCAAGTAGACGAATGGGTTGTAATGTGCTGGCACCTGCAGGTACTATTCGCCGCAATAGTGACTATCTTCCCCAAGCGCTTTAATAACTTCAACCTTCATTAAGGATATCTCTTCTCTTACTTCACCCTCATTCTTTTCAATCTTGGATTTTTTTCTTCTTGTTCCCCTTTCTTTAAGCACACTCAGCTTAGTAGTAAGGAGTACTTAAGCAATTTTTTTATTCATTTATTTTCTTACTCCCTACTTTAACCAACTATTTTCACACAAGTGCACCTTGTCCTTTTCTCAACTTTTACAACTTGCTACTTTTCCTTCTTTTTCCCAATTCTCAGTCCTTCACTCTTTCGGATTTTTCACTTAAGCGCTTCAGAGTTTTGGATCAAATTCATACACTGAAAGAAAGGATTAAGCTTATGTTGTAGCTATCAAAGAATAGCTCTGCGGCTCAATGGGGCTAACTAGGATTAAATATTCAAGGTAGGTAAAGTGAGGGATAACATTTAGGTTCATTCAAAGAAATGCCTAAATCATCTCCTACAATTCACATCCTTCATTTCGTTTTATATACATACTGCATACAAGTTCTAGACATTCCACAATAGCACCCAATATTCGAAAACTTACACTCATAGCACATGCTCAATTCAAGACACATTTGGCAGACCTAATCAATTCTAATCACAAGAATTCAAAATTAAGCTTCAATAACATTGAGTCAAATTCAAGAGCCTAAGTGTCTCACACAAAGTTATACACTCCTTACATGCTTCAACACTAACCACACTTGTATCTTACAATCATGCATAGCACATAACAAGAACATCAAGCCATCAATTAGCTACGGTTCAAAACCAACCAATACTAATTTTTCCCTGGGCATTTCCGGCCGCCATCCATCCATCGTCGTAAATAGTCTCTAACTATGTCTAAAAACATTATATACATACAAAGAATTTCTTTTTCTTCTTCGGTTCAAAGACTTTTGGCCGGAAAAGAACCAAAATAAAAACCAATCGGTGATTTAAGTCATGCTTGCCTCACAAAAAAAAAATTTCAAATATTTCTCACAAGCATTACATTCACAAAAAATCGTTAAGCACAAAAAATTTAAAATTTTCCTCACCCCACACTTGAATCATGCTATGTCCCCATAGCATCAACTTAACATTTAAAGAGAGTGAGAAATACTCCCTGAGGCCTTTAGGCCTAGCTAACAAAGATGCTTTCCTTCACTTGCACACACGCGGGTGTTCGAATTTCACACTTTTCTCTTCCATGCTTGTTAGCTTCCTCCTCCACGTACTCGGGGATTTCCTCCATCTCAGGCTAACTTACCACCAAAACAACACAAGATGAAAAAATAAAATAAAATCAACTTAAATGCAAGAAATTAAAATGGATACTCCATGGTACCCTTGGGCTTCTCCTGCCGCCTAATGACGTATCAAGTTTCACCACTTTTTCCTCCACCTTGAGGATATGAATTTCACCCCTAATTTCTTCTCTAATTTCTTATGCCCAGGGGTGGTGGTGAAAATTGTAAGGACCAAGCAAGAGATGTTGGCTTTTGAACTTATTGGCCCTTAAGTGTTTAAGTCATTTTGTTCCTTCGAGTCAAAGAAATTTCAAAATAGACGTGGCTTGGTCCTCCTCTTAGATATTTCATAAGCTTGGAAGACTCTATTTCTGTTGTCAACCAAACTTAATGTCAAAAATGCTTCGAAAGTGTGGCCTAATACACTCAACTCGAAATCGATGAAGTTGACTCTTACTTAGATACACTCTTCAAGACGTATACATCTATCTCTCTCGTTAATGTCAACTGGGATACTCTATCTCTTCTTCCATGAATGGATTTTCCATAAGTGTGAGCCTATCACAGGGACACTAAGAGATTCCTAATTGTTGGGCTTCATCCAAAAATTCACTCCTTGTCTCCTCTCTTGTAGTTCCTCTTGAATATCACCTAAAACCGTTACTTGCAATTTATCACAAGCTTGCACTTCAAGAATCATCTCCGTGACTTTGACGCCATCCTTTCTAGAGTCTCCGCATCTCTTGCCGAATTCTCAATGCCGTCATCGCCTCCTTCATTGCTCCCCGATTGTCAAGGTTGTTTCCAGCATGTCTTCTATTCGAGCTTAACGTATCCCAAGTCCTCATTTTTAGCATGCCTATATTCATCAAAAACAATGTAAGGATCATAGTAGGGGTTCGTTGTAGGGGAGTATGCATTCGACAAGATCCCAATGTGGCTATCTTGACCACCACATCTATTGCACGTGTTGCAATGTTGCTTACAAGTGGTGTCCTCCGCAATTTAGACAAGATTCGCTAAAATATGAGTATCCACCATTTAAACAATTTGTATTCCACGGTGTCATTTCAAGAAGGGTATCCAAAAAATCAACAAGAATTAAACAAACACTAAGACCAAGTTGTCGCCACTTATATAGAAATTGTAAACTAACACTAAGAAAACAATTTTACTTCATTGCCGCCCCCAAAGAACGGCGCCCAAAACTTGCTCGTTGTGGTTTTGCAACTACACGCAAGTGCACGTGGTCGAACAAGTAGTAAAATGACTTAAGTAAGCCAAGTATCAATCCTACGGTGGATCGAACTAAGGTAACAATCAACTTAAGTGTTAAAGAACTCTAACTTTAAAAATGCGTACAACAATTTAAAGAAGATTTTAGAGTTTGTTTCTAATTTATACTAATTCAAGACAAATTATAAAGAGTTCGAACTATAGTAATGAGCAAGTTGAGGCTAAAACGAACATGTGGAAGTAATTTATCGATACAATTTGCTAATCTTTCCTTTGCTGCTAGTCAAGAATTATTGCCTATGGATTGAAACTTTCAGGATTCTACCCAACTTAAGAATCATGAATCTCAACCTACATTTCGTGATAAAAGAAATTCATGTTCAAGCCATACAAAACCGATTCCTTAATTGACTAATACGACTTTCGCATATTTTATATTCTAATGTAAATCAATTCTCAATTTTCCCAAACTAAGTAAGAGTCATATCCTACCAATTCACAACTTTTCAATTTCTTCCTTTTTCAAGATAAAACTGGATTTTTTTAGATATACATTAACATTGGCCAACATTAATGCAGTTAAGAACAAGAATCGATGAACAACCATTGCAAGATGAAAACCAAAAATGATCAACAATTAAATTCCACTACAATTGTTCTTAACCTCAAGAAGAAGTGAATTTAGCCACCCATTTGTGGATTAAACATCATCAAATGAGTATAAATCATACAAACAATTGAAATAAAGAGGAAAGAGATAGAGAAAGCAACCCTAGGATTTTCGTCCCCCGAACCGCCCGTAACCCACGTCCGTCAACCAAGTCGAATGTTTAAAATAAAAACCTAAGTGTTCTATTTATACTAGTGGGAATTTTTCCCTAGAATAACAAGCAACGTGTCACTGAGGGGGTATCGCGGAGCACCGCATCCGTGACACGGAATGTATCGCGGAGCACCGCCCTCCGTGACACAAAGGTGTACGTGGAGCACTACTGTGACGTGTGTATCGCAGCATTGCTCCAAGTGGACACGGAGGTATCGCGGAAGCTCCTTTCCGGAAATCGCCCAATTTATTCCAACTTTGGTGTTTCGCTCTCGATATCATTCCTCCACTTCACCAAATCATAGATTGGGTCCTCCAATGCATTATTTCCTTCAAAAATATGGACTAATCATGTTGGTTAATATTTCTTATCATTTATATAAAAGGCATGAAAATGTACATAATTAAATACATAAACAAGACAAAACTAAGTTATAAAGTATCACTTTTGCATGTAATTATGCCCAAGATCGGCGCATATACACCTTCCATAAAGAGCCTCGAACAAGGCCATTTGGATGCTAGAGTGATAGTTGTTATTATAAGACAATTCATCAAGGGTAAAGTGATTATCCTAGCTACCTTTGATGTCCATCACACATGCTCTCAACATGTCCTGAGAGTCTCGGATTGCTCGCTCGCTTGACCATCTTTTTGCGATGAAAGGCCGTGGTTGAGCATAACTTGAGTCCCAAGCCCCTTCTAAGAAGTCCGCAAGAACTGGGAGGTAAACTAAGTATGTTGGTTCAAATAATAGAAAAGGGCACTCCATCTAAATAACCAACTCCCGAATATACAACTTGGCATAATCAACTGGCCGGATTCGTGGTTTTGACCATAGAAAGCAGCCGCTTGTCAACTCGTCTACCACCACCCAAATAGAGTCATATTTTCAAATGTAGTAAGGGGTAGGCCGATATTGTAATTCATATTGATCTCTTCCCACTTCCAAGTGGGAATGCTAATGTCTTGAAGTACGCTCCCACTTTTGGTGTTTCGACCTTCACTTGATGATAGTTCGTGTGCACTTGGCTTACTTAATTCTCGCAATATCCCTCTTTCATGTCGTCTACAAATATATATCCCGCAGATCATGATACATCTTGGTGGCACCGTGATGGATAGAATACCCGATCCACGTGCCTTCTTGCAATATCCGTCCTCAAATTATCCACATCTAGAACACATAAACGACCCCCGGTACCAAAGCACACCATCTCCCCTTGGGAGAAGATTCCCTCCACCTACTTAATTTCCAACGCCTTCAGTTTTTACGAAAATCGATCCTCATCTATCTAGCTTTCACATCCGTCACCAAGGATGACTTTGACCCATTTTGCATATCAATGCCGCGATCGGTCAAGTCACACACCTAATTTCCCACCACAAGTCAGATGGATATCTTCACCAACTCTTTCTTCTCATCCACGGGACGCACTCTCCATAGAGAGCCTACTAAATGCGGTCAGCTGATGAGTCTAAGCAAGTGTACGGTCGACATAAGTAATATAGTGGCTCTTTTAAGGAACCGGAATGTCGAACCATTGTGAATAGGGAATACTTCAGAAACCTTTTAACATGTTAATTTATTGGCGCTACAAAAGTGAAGACAATAGTGTAAAGAGAAGTGTGTGTGTGTTTTGGTAAATATATTTTTATACTAAACAAGCTATCTATACAATTGAGTCTTAACTATGGATGAGAGCATGCCAGGCTACAAAGAACATGTGAAGAAACGAACTATCAATATACGTGGTTTATCTTTTCCTCCGGTTGCTAGTCGTAACTAATGCCTATGGATTAAAACTCTCGTATTTAACCCAACTTAAGAATCATGAACCTTCCACCTACATTTTCGTGATAAGAAGGACTTCAAGTTCTAGCTATACAAAACCGATTCCACACATGACTAATACGACTGTCAGATATTTCTATCCCCAAGGTAACCACCCCAATTTTCCTGCAAAACCAAGAAAAGATCATATCCTATTAATTCACAACTTTCCAATTTCTTGTCTCTCTCTATGAAACCGACTTTGGATTTACATTAACATTGGCCGATATTAACGTAGTAAGAACAAGAATTAAATAGAAATAAATCATGGAAGAAAAGAGAAATAAACCAAAGAATCTAAGTCAATTACATTTCAACACAAAGGTCATAACCTCAAGAAGAAGGAGAATTAGCCACTCATTTGTGGATTAAACATCGTTAAATGAGTGTTAATCATACAAACAATTGAAAGGAAGAAGAAAGGGATAGAGAAAAACCCTAAGAATTTCGTCTCGTAACCGCCCGTAACCCACGTTCTTGCTCCACCAAGCCGAATGATTAAAAATGCCCCTAAGTGCTCTATTTATATTAGGGATAAATTTTCTCGGAATAATAAGCAACGTGTCACGGAGTGCGAGCACCGCTCCGTGACACGGCAAACGCTGAACTTCCCTTCCGGGAAATTGTCCGCCCAGGTTATTGCTTCCACCGTGGCAAGGCATGCATCGCGGAGCACGCCTCCGTGACACGGTGCGGCGACTTCTCTCGAAATGTCCGAGAATCTACTCCCAACGTGGCACGGCTCGATCGCGGACCCTCATCGGAATTTATTGGAATTTTCCATCCTGTGCACAGTGCCTCCGCGATGGCAGCGTGTCACGGCTCCATCGCGGAGCTCCTTGTGATCCTTGCTCACCAACCTCTTCCTTGTGCTCCCGAGTTCATCTTCGATTTCTCCCAACATGTCATTTTTCACAAAAGCATGTTTTTCCCAAACAACGCTAATCATGTTCGTTAGTATAAAATCACACTTCCACTCCGTACAATTTACATGAGAATGTACACACATTATTAGACAAACAAGGCAAAAGTTATACATTTGAGTATCAATTTGGCATATAAATATGCCCCTTATCATCTGCTACCACATTAGCCTTACCCTGGTGGTAAAGGACACTCATATCGTAGTCCTTTAGTAGCTCCAACCACCTCCTTTGCCGAAGATTGAGATCTCTCTGCGTGAACACATATTGCAAGCTCTTGTGATCCGTGAATACATCTACGTGGACCCCATACAAGTAATGCCGCCATAACTTCAAGGTGAACACCACCATGGCCAACTCAAGATCATGAATCAAGTAATTCTTCTCATGGATTTTCAACTATCTTGAGGTATATACTATCACCTTCCCATGTTGCATCAATACACACCCAAGTTCGATTCTCGAAGCATCACAATATACTACAAAACCATCGGTACCCTCGGGTAGGGTCAACACTGGTACTGAAGTGAGTCGAGTATTCAACTCTTGGAAGCTTTTCTCACAAGCCTCAAACCATTGGAACTTTACCTTTTTCTGAGTCAACCTAGTCAATGGCGCTACAATTGATGAAAATCCCTTGACAAACCTACAATAGTAGCCTACTAGACCCAAGAAACTCTGAATTTCGGAAGGATTCACCGATTGGGCCAATTTTTTACTGCTTAAATTTTATGAGAATCCACCCTTATGCCCTCACTCGATACCACATGGCCTAAAAATGTCACGGAGTCCAACCCAAATTCATACTTGCTGGAATTTGCATACAACTGACGATCCTTGAGGGTCTGAAGCACTACTCTCAAGTGAGTGGCATGCTCCTTCTCGCTCCGAGAGTATATAAGGATGTCATCGATGAACACAATCATGAACATATCAAGATATTTCTAAGAACACCCTGTTCATTAGGTCCATAAAAGCTGCAGGCGCATTGGTTAGAAAAAATGACATAACAACATATTCATAATGACCATACCGAGTCTTGAAAGCAATTTTCGGGATGTCACTCTCCCAAACCCTGATCTGGTGGTACTCGGATCTGAGATCAATCTTGGAGAAACACGTGGAAACCTGAAGCTGGTCGAATAAATCATCAATCTTGGGTAACGGATACCTGTTCTTAACGGTGACCTTGTTTAACTGCCGATAGTCAATGCACATCCGAAGCGAACCATCCTTCTTCTGAAAAAATAACATTGGTGCACCCCAAGTACCAGTCTCGCAACAGTATTGGCGCAAAAGGATCGATCCTTCACTTGCTGATCGTTCGCGAGTCGAACTCGCTCTCTTGCCACGCCTTTCACTCACTCGCTTAGAAATCCGACTGACATTGAACTTAAACTAGTTGCTACCATTGGAAGAGAAGAGAGCTCCGTGACTTCCGGGCTTGGAGACTTACTCGGCCTAATAAAACCCTTATCCAACAAGTCCTTTAATTGATCCTTCAACTCCTTTAGCTCGGCTGGAGCCATCCTGTACGGAGGAATATAGATAGGCTGCATATCGGGTAAGAGATCAATGCCAAAATCAATTTCCCTCTCAGGAGGGACACTTGGCAAATTATCGGGAAAAACCTTCGAATACTCACATACTATCAGAACTGACTGGATAGTCGGGGTCTCGGAATCAATATTTTTAACCCTAACTAGGTGATACATGCAGCCCTTAGAAATCATTTTCCTGGACTTAAGATATGAAATAAGCTGACTGGTTGGTATAGCTGAACTACCCTTCCACTCTAAAATTGACTCACCCAAAAATTAGAATTCCAGCGCACGGGTCCTATAATTTATCGAAGCATAACATGCAAACAACCAATCCATACCCAAAATGATGTCAAAGTCAGTCGTAGCTAACTCTACTAAGTCTGCGGAGGTGACCTTATGCAATACTGTAATGGGGCAACCTCTATACACCCGCCTAGCTACCACTGAATCACCTACTAGAGTAGAGACCGAGAACGGTTCGAATAGAATTTTAGGGCTAACTCTGAAACTACTAGCAACATAGGGAGTCATAAAAGATAAGGTAGCTCCTGGATCTAACAAGGCATAAGCATCAATATGGAAGATTTGTAACATACCAGTGACCACATCTGGCGAAGCCTCCTGCCCCTGGTGGGGTACTAGAGCATAAAACCTGTTTTGGTGTTGAATGCCTGCTGAACTAGTAGAGGAACCATGCTGAGGGGGACGTGCTGCTGGAGCGACCGAACTGGCTACTGTCACACGAGACCCACCGACCCCTGACCTGGCTGAGGGGCAATCCTTAAGTCTATGCCCGGGTTCGCCACACCTGAAACAGGCATCTGAGCCCACTAAGCACCTCCTGGGGTGATTCTTGCCACACTTCGCACAAGCTGAAAAAGTGCGCTCCACCTAAGTGCTACCCTAGTCCCTCAAGCTTGAAGCCCTACTCCTCTGATCTCCTCTGAACCTAGATGGTGTGCTGGCCGGTAATGGAGCTAGAGCGATAGACCTTTATTGGGACTGCTTGTGCTGTCTACCCCTTGACCTGACCTGAGAAATCCCATAGTTGTCGGTCCTGGCCCTCTTGGACTCCCTCTGCCTACGGTAGACCGAATCCATCTATTATGCATGCAATACAATACAGGGGAAGTCAATATCCCTATGAAGCATGGCGATCCTGCAATCCTTGTCCAAGTAATCCGCCACCCCATGCACAAAACAGCTCACCTAAGCCCTCTGATCTGCCACATACTCTGGAGCATACTTGGATAATTGGGTGAACTCCAATTCATACTCTTGCATGGACATGTTACCCTGCTTCAAATTAACAAACTCGGCCGCCTTGAGCTCCCTCATCTCCCGAGGGAAGAACCGATCCATAAAGGTCGTGTGAAACTCCTCCCAACCTATCGAGTCTGTACCCACTGCCCTAGCATCTCTCCATTGCTTATACCATATGTGAGCTACCCCCTCTAGCTGATAGGAGGTCAAGTCAACACAGTCTCTATTGTTCACCCCCATAACATGGGTGATCTTCATAATCTCCTCAATGAAATCGTGGGGATCCTCGTCCACCTTCGACCCCGTGAACTAAAGAGGGCACATCCTCAAGAAATCCCTCACCATGGTTGCCACCACATTCCCATTCTGAGGGTAATGCACCACTATCTGATTATGAACCTGGGCAGTCATGGCATGTGCCAACATCTGAATCGCTTAACATGGGCAGCTGGCTCGGGTGCGTGCTCCTCGGGAATGGATGGGGCTAGCTGATTGTTATGCCCCGAAAAAACATTTGTTGATTATTTGATGTTTGTATGCTATGTGAAGGGAAGTACAGGTTGTATATTGATCGTAGATGACAAGGGAAATATATACGAATGGAAAAACCAAAAGTATATAAAATTTATAAGTTAGGGTCAACTTTAAATGACCATATCTCCCAATATATAATGAACTAGAAGCCCGATAACCTATCAGATTAAAGATCTTCGAGTCTAATTTTCAGAACATCAAACAGCTCATCAATCGGAGTTTGAAATAAAATGTTATAGGCGTTTTACAGTGGCACTATCGGGTAGTGACATGGCCACCGCACTAAAAACGGCCACCACCCAAACACCTTTATATTTTAAGTTTTTTGTTATGAAATCATTTTTAAATTTTCTAGGTTTGAGGTTCTTGCTTACCTTCTGAAATCCTCTCTCTTTTCTAGTAGCAAAGCCTTAGAAACCAAGAGGAAATCCCTCAAGAAAACACCATCAAAACTCAAGCAAAAATTGATGGAAGTGAAGGCAACGTTGTGGTGAAGTTGTTGCTACGTGTTTGGGAATATTTCGAGCTAATGTTATACTCCATCTTAGTAGAAATTGTTCATAACAAATAGTAAGTCACTTCCCACTTTTGAAATCTCTAATAAGTGTATGAATTTTTGAAGGAAAACTAGAAGAAAGTTATGGTTTGTATGTTGACTTGTTGTA
>JACEIK010003809.1:0-11256 GCA_018107945.1 Datura stramonium | reverse complement strand
ATATTATTTTTTCTCACCTTCACAATTATCCTCCACTCACTTATCTTACCTGCCTAAATCCCATTACACCCACCCCTAATCCCACTGTTAGAGTCTTTGTTTTGATGATGGACAAACTCATGTAGGGACCTGATCTCTCGTTATCGCGTGGCGTGAGATAGCAAAGTCAACATACAACTGTAAAATGTACTTTTATCTGCGATGGTTGATGAAGCTGCAGCAGAGCTGCAACAGAGTTGCAGCTACTAACCAGTGGGCGTTTTTGGTCTCTCTTATATGGATAGAGATGACCAAAAATCAAACCCTAGTTTTTGCACATTTGAAATTGAAATACTCTTTGCAAAAGCCGTTGGGTGCTCAACAACAACAAGGGACCTCCTCTCAGTCAACTTAAGTTATCTTCTAGTGTAGGTTGTTGGTGAGTCTTTGTAATCTATTCTCAAGTGTAAAGCTACTCTTTACTTTGTGAAGCTTGTATAGGTGTTTTCGTTGTAATCTTTCTTGTGTTTTTAGAAAGAAGTATCAACTAGAGTTAGTTGGTTGGAGGGCTAGAGTTAAGCATGGTGTATCAACTAGAGTTAGTTGGTAGTTGTGCTAGAATTAGTCGTGGTTGTACTAGCTAGAGTTAGCTAGTTAGAGTTGTTTGTAATAGAGTTATTGCCTTGAAGCTTTCTAGTAGAGTTATTGCAAGGAGAGTTGGATTAAGAGTTTAATCCAAAGGATTACTAGAGTCTTTAATTGTTGTTGTTCAGATCTAGTGAAGTTGTTGAGAAATCCTACGAGGTAAGTCGTAGTTTTACTCCACTGAGTAAGGAGGTTTCCACGTAAATATTGTGTGTCATATTTCTTGCTGCATCTTTTGTTTGTGTGTTCTAATTCGGTCAATCTAACCTAAGGACCAGGTCCATAGAACGGTGGTGGACTCATATAACTCAACACCCACCTTATCCACCTCCCATCCCTAACCTGCGCAACCACCCTCCCTTTTTTTCTGCCTTATTTTCTTCTTCATAGTTTATTTTAGATATATTTAAATGATTTCATGATAATACTTTTTATTTGCATAACAAACACAAGAAAATAAATAAGAAACAACTTGTTTTTCTTGAAAAATATACCGAACACACCCTTCATGGCTACTTTCCGAATAACTAATGTCATTCCCTGAATCTTGAGCTTTGTGCTCGTTATTTCTGTATTACCATGTCAGATAATTTATATAGATTGAGAATGGTGTGTCTCATCTCAGGCATAATTATAGGTGATAAATGAGCGAGTTGAGCTGAATTTAGGCGGGTTAAAATAGACTGAGTTAATAAATGGGCGGATTAAGTTATTTGGGATGAAACAGGTTGGGTTGAACGGGCTAAAATACAGGTCATAAACCAACTAGCTCAACTCTAATTAAGTTTTAATTACTTTTTTTGTTCTTTTACAATCTTTTGATAACTTATAAAATTAATATTTTTCTTTATTATGACTAAATATAATATATTAAATAAAAAAATATCTTTTTGAAAATATTTTGATGAGATTTCTCATAAATTAATTTGGGTCAAATGTTAATCCAAATTTTGATGAACTAAAATAAGTTGGGCTGAAATAGGCTGAACTAATAAATGAACATCAATTATCAGACCAATTTTAAGCAAGTTGGGTAGCTTATAATCTCATAGGCTGATTTTGTTACTATAGACATAATGAATATCCAAATTTAGAGTGAGAAGAAAATGGAACTTCCTAAATGTCTCTGTAGTCTCCTCGATATAACTGTGGTCGGGGACATATTGATAAGAGAGATCCTACTTTGTAGGACTTCATAAATTTTAATTCTAAGACTTGAATTAAAATTTAGTGGTTTGATACTAAATTTATCATATCTCAAATTCTACATGATCAACACCTAGCGTATTATTCGATTCATGCGAACCAAACCCATTCGATACACCCCATAATTCTTTTTTAAACATTTCATAATCATCAACATTTGTCATTTGAGAAATTATAAAATTATAGTCTAACTTTTTTTCATAAAACATAATATTATAGTCATTTTTGTTTAAACATTTAAAACGTTCATAGTCATATAAAGTATAAAAAAACAAAATTTTGAGAGAAACAATGGATATAATTACTTGTTGCCCGTAATTCTACACTAACATTTTAGAGAACATTTAGTAATACACGATATTATGAAAACATGCAATGTTTGAGAAACAATTATATGAAAGGATTCATCTGAACATATCTTGAGTGACCCGAAGTTAAGGTAGATCTTCGATTTTAATAAATTTAGAACGAAAACCATATACACAAGATGATGAGTAATAAATTAATCCCTCAATTCCATTATTCGATCGTCTCTACTCGCCCCAATTTCATCAAGGACCCTTGTTCAGGGGTCCAACCAAGCACGAACAAAATTTCTCATACAAAAGATGATCTTTAACTCAATCTATACCCCAAACAATCTCCTTAAACTAGTATTCAAGAATGGGAAAGAATCGTTACGTTTTTTTCATTTAAAACCATAACTTGAATCTTGTTGAAATTTTTTGGATTTTGACGGATTCCTAGGAATTTGAATTCTTTAACGTGTTAGAACAACTGGTAATGAACGTTAACTAATTGAAATCACATTAAAAATACTCACCTCAGATGTGTAGATGAGAGAGAGAGAGGCTCCTCCTTCTCTCTAAAAATGCCCATATATTTCCCTGTATTTCTCTCTCCCCACAATGCCTATATTTATAGGCAGATTTCTCTTGTTGTGTTTCTTGCTTCATGAGTGAAACTGGAGAATTATGATCATAATATTCTATATAAAGCTCGGATTGACAGACAGTTTAAACAGTTGGAACCTATACTCGAAGAGCTACAATTTTAATTCGACCACCTCGGCCAAATTATTTATCGGTGGTGAAATATACCCTTTCAAAGTCAGGTCATATGTTACCTTGAACGTTCTTTTCCTACTAACGTTTTCAATTTTGATTTTAGCTTGCTTTGGCCACTTAAACACTTAAAATACTTCCAATAAATCCCATCGATATATTCAGGTATTATGATAATACCACTCTCATGTGGGTTTGTGTTCACCATGTAATCCCCCTTGAATATGCCGTTAAAATTTTAAAATTCACACAAAGGCTTCCCATAGATGTTAAGTCTCTTTTATAAAACTTTGTTATACTAACTTCGTGTTCGTATCACCCAAATGCCCTCCTGTGTTCCCACACATCTCGGCTTCAACTTTATCATTCTTTTTGGTGTCCAAATTGACTACAAAAATTTATGGAGCTTTATAATAATTGAATCACAACAATGACTTTGCTTATGAAGTTTTAAGCAACAAAGATATTATTTCTAATAACCTTACTCTGGAAGGCATTTTCCACTCTGCATACCTTTTTTTTTTTTGGGTTGAGAAACTTGTTTTCTTGTTTCTCTCCATTATGATTATGCCATGAATTTTACAGCTTGTTTGGATGGTTGTTACATATTGCATTCTATCGGGTTATTAGTTTAAATATTAATTTTATTTTTATTGTTACTTAAATTTTATTATATTATATTGTTATATTCATTGTTGCGTAATAATAAAAATTTCTATTTTGTTAACGACCGATCTGGTGTGATCGTGTCGTTACTTTTTTTTTTCTTTCTCATTTTGTCTTTACTACTTATTTAATAATTTTATTTTATTTTTTATCCTACCTTTTTATAGTAGCTCAATCTTACCATACTTTTCTTGTAGGTTTGTCCTTCAAATTGTTGGTATATAACATTACTTAATGACGGAAAATAATACAATATAGTCTATCAAAATGTTGTATTCAATAAAATAACACAGTACAATAAAGTACAAACTAACACAATATAATACGATACATTACAAAAATATATATAACCACCATCCAAATAGATTGTTAGGATCAGGGCTTCCTTTATCTGTTGTGTCTGTACGCCAAAAATCAACTTAGAGTGTATTTGGTATGAAGAAAAATATTTGTGTTTGGTTAGTAATAAGAACAAAATATTATCTCTAGAGCATTTAGGTATAATCTGGATAAATATAATGACATCAAACTCGAGTCCCTACTCTTTAATACGGATCTGAACCCCCTTTTCTGACCCCGACCCGACACCCAACCTAACCCTAATACTGACCCTGACCTCGACCCTAACTCAAAATATGATCCTCGACCCGACCCTTGCCTAACCCTAACCCGGGACTCGACTCCTGACCTTGAGCCAAGACCTGACCTTGACCTCGAGTTGGGTCAGGTTTAGGTTGATTCTTGACTCGGGGTTGGGTTCAGGAGTTGAGAGTCGGGTCTTAAGCTTGGAATCGGGTTTAAGATCTAGAGATGGGATCAAAAGTCGGGATCGAAAGTCGAGTTTCGGGTGGGGTCCCTAGTCTAGTATCGCGGTCGGCGATTTGTTATACCCCGAAAGACCAAAGATCAGATCCGGGAGTTAAAACAGAGAAAATAGAATTTTCTGCACCAGGTCACAGAACGGATCGTCATGTGACCCGTCAGGTTGACCACGAGTCGTTAAGTGACTCGTGGTGAGGGGTGTTGACTTACCTGGAAAATTCAGAGTTGGGGTGACCACGGGTGTGACCGCGAATCGTGGTCAGCCCCACGAGTCGTTGGGTCATCCATGGTCAAGGGTATTTGGAAGATGAAGGATGAGTGGGCAGTGTACTTCACGATTGGAACCCACAGATTGTAGTCAGTCACCACGACTCGTTAGGTGAGTCGTGGTCAGCCTTGGGTGAATAACTTGAGATGTTGGGCAGTGAATGGTGACCACGAGTCGTGGTCACCAACGACAATTCGTTAGGTGCTTGGTGGGGACCCTTTGAGGAAAAGTGACAGTGCACACGATGATAGCAGGCAACGAATCGTCCAGTCCCTCGTGGGGACTGGCAGTCAGTTAAATTTCTGCAAATTTCGTAAGGGATTATCCATAATTTCTATGATTCTAAGGCCTAAACTATGTCGTTTTAAGCTATGAATAATGAGTATGGAGAGGGGAAAATTCATCCTAGGCTATTCCTACTCATGCATGCAAACTTAAAGAGATACAGAGGTGATCAAGCTTAATCCCCTTCAAGCTTCTCTTCAATTCTTCATTGGGCAATCAATGGAGTGGTTAAATCAGTCCATCTCAGGTATGCAAGGTTATGAATGGGTGAATTTATTCACACCCATTCCCAATCTCTCTCTAATTCATGAAATTCTATTGATAATTCTATGGGGTTTTATCTCAATTCTTATGAAATTCTTATGATCTATCTATGGGTTAATCTTACAATCCTTATCCAGGTAGTCTGCCAATTCATGTACAAATATGCTCACCCGAGCTCTCTGATCTGCCACTAACTCTGGCGCATACTTGGATAAATGGGTGAACTCTAAAGCATACTCCTGAACTGACACGTCACCCTGCTTTAGATTCACAAATTTGGCCGCTTTCAGTTCCCCCATCTCACGACGGAAGAACCGATCTAGAAAGGCGGCATTAAACTTATCCCAACTAATAGGGCCTGCTCCCATTGCCCTACTATCTTTCCACTGTTTGAACTAGATATGCGCAACCCCTTTGAACTGATAAGAGGCCAAGTCGATGCACTCCCCATTTGTCACCCCCATGATCTGGGTGATCTTTAGAATCTCATCAATGAACTCATGTGGGTCCTCATCTACTTTTGACCCAAGGAACTCTGGTGGGTTCATCCTCAGAAAATCCCTGAACCGAGCCGCCGCCACATTCCCGTTCTGAGGGAAATGTGCCACCGCCTATTGATTGACCTGGGCAGTCAAGGCCTGTGCTAGCATCTGTATAGCTTCCCTGAATTCAGCGTGGGCAGCCAGCTCTGGTGCATGCTCCTCATGGGCTGGTGGGGCTTGATGGTGCCCCTCTCCGTTGCCATTCTCGTGGCCTTTCCGTTTCTCCTTCCGTTCACTCGACGTGGAGGCATAATTTTGTGAACGTGTATAGCATGAGTTAGAAGGACAGATAGATATTTCATCGCACGACATGAGATCATGAAAGGATGAAACATTTCCTAAATGTTTCGTAGTCTCTTCATCATAAGTGTGGCGCGCTTCACACCCATGAAAAATACTCTATTTAATGCGGCTTTTAGACACCCTAGGACTCTTAAAACCTATTGCTCTGATACCAAATTTTTCATCACCAGAACATAGGCCCGGATCAAGACACGGGACAAGGAGCCCCCAGAGACTCCAAGTCAACCCACGATATGAATAAACATCTAACTCAATTAAGTAAAGCGGAAGATTTAACAAAATAAATATAGCGGAAGTCTAAGCATAACATATAATCCAAAAATACAACACAAGTCTAAAGTTGAATACAATCTATTGTTTGAAAAGCCTCTAAGCCTGATGAGTTGATAGGACAAGACCCCAACTAACTCTCTAAGTCTGAAATTGAAAATACACCAACATAACTGAATAAAAGAGGGGCCCTCGACATATGAGGACTCACCAACATAGACTGATGCTAACTCCAAAAGCCGGCTAGTGACAGGGCTGAGTCTGAAGATCGGAGCCTGTATCATAAAACAATACAACATAGAGTATGCGGTCAGTACGTGGAATGTACCGAGTATGCAAGGTAAGTAAAACGGACATTTAAAATACATAAAAGTTCATACGAGTAGGACAACATGATCATAACATAAATATCATAATGCAACATAAGGCTCAAGATTTTCAAAACATTTGTAAATCATTGATAATCATACTTACGAGAGAAAAGATTTATTAAACATGTCTTGAGCCAAAGTATATAATCATAATAATATATAAACTATGAGGAACAGTGGGAGATTCTTATAACCGACATACCCCATATGAGCACACATGGAGCCCGACCTGTAAACCCTTAGCCGGGAGGGTGTTCGTACCTTGCCAAGGGTAGAACCATGAAAGGGTGTGATATCACTCATGAAAAGCCCATTTGGGGCAAGGGGACAATCTTAAGGGAGGTCCCATCATGACCTACGGTGGCACGTAGTTTTGAGATTCAGGACAAAACCTAGGTCCCGAACCTACTCTGTGTTAAATACTACTCTCAAAACATATATAGTGCTTATAGGATAATATACATGAAATTCATGGACTAGTTATATCATGATAATCATAAGAATTCTTGAGAATACGTGAACTAGACATGAGATAAGACCCGTGAGTCGGCCATAATCATAAATCATAAATCATGAGGTTCATGCTAGCGGTCAGTGTCAGAACAAGTTTTATGCCCTTGCATCTCGATAGGAGCAGCAGACTTCTCCAAACGTGGTTACTGGTATGTTACGAGTTTTCCACCTTGATGTATATGCTTTGTTAGATCTAGGGGCTACCTTGTTTTTTGTGACACCTTATATGGCTAGTAATTTCGGAGTCGGTCCCGAAATCCTGTCAGAACCCTTCTTAGTCTCTACTCCAGTGGGTGATTCAGTTGTAGCTAGACGGGTGTATAAAAGTTGCTCGGTCACAGTCCTTCAGAAAGTCACCTTAGCAGATCTAGTAGAGTTAGCCAGAATGATTTTGATGTTATCCTCGGCATGGATTGGCTATTTTCATGTTATGCCTCAGTTAATTGTAGAACCTAGGCAGTGGAGTTCAGATTTCCAGGTGAGCCAGTCATGGAGTGGAAGGGTAGTTCAGCCATACTTGTAGGTCGTTTCATTTCCTACCTTAAGGCCAGGAAGATAATCTCCAAAGGTTGTGTATACCATCTAGTTAGGGTTAAGGATGCTTCATCCGAAACCCTGACTATCCAGTCAGTTCCAGTAGTATGTGAGTATCCAAAAGTGTTCCCTGATGATCAACCGGGTATTCCTCCCTAGAGGGAAATCGATTTTGGTATTGACCTTCTTTTCGACACGCAACCTATATCTATTCCTCCTTACAGAATGGATCCATTCGAACTAAAGGAGTTGAAGGAGCAATTGAAGGACCTGTTAGACAAGGGTTTCATCAGACCTAGCAAGTCTCCATGGGGTGCACCGGTTCTCTTTGTCTGAAAGAAAGATGGTTCTCTTCGTATGTGTATTGATTATCGACAATTGAAAAAGGTCACCATCAAGAACAGGTATCCTCTCCCAAGGATTGATGATTTGTTTGACCAGTTTCAGGGTGCGAAATGCTTTTCAAAGATAGATCTCAGATCTGGATACCATCAGCTCAGGGTTCGGGAGTGTGACATCCCGAAGATAGCCTTCAGGACGCGGTATAGTCAATATGAGTTTGTAGTTATGTCTTTTGGACTAACAAATGCTCCTGCAGCTTTTATGGACTTGATGAACAGGGTGTTCAAGCCATACTTGGATATGTTTGTGATCATGTTCATTGATGACATCCTAATATACTCTCGGAGTGAGGAGGAGCATGCCGCTCATTTGAGAGTGGTATTACAGACTCTCAGGGATCGCCAATTATATGCTAAATTCAGTAAATGCGAGTTTTGGTTGAACTCAGTGGCATTTTTGGGCCATGTGGTGTCTAGTGAGGGAGTTCAGGTGGACTCTCAAAAGATAGAAGCGGGGAAGAATTGGCTTAGACCGGTCAATCCCTCGAATATTAGGATTTTCTTGGGTTTAGCTGGCTACTATCGGAGATTTGTTGAGGATTTTCTATCTATTGCAGTGCCATTGACCAAGTTGACCCAAAAGAAAGTGAAATTCCAACGGTCGGATGCTTGTGAAAGGAGTTTCTAGGAGTTGAAGACTCGACTTACCTCAGCACCGGTGTTAACCCTACCCGAGGGTACCGACGGGTTTGTGGTGTATTGCGATGCTTCGAGAATCGGACTTGGTTGTGTATTGATGCAGCATGACAAGGTTATAGTATATGCTTCTAGACAACTGAAAGTTCATGAGAAAAATTACCCGACCCATGATCTTAAATTGGCGGCGGTGGTATTCGCCTTGAAGATATGGAGACAATAATGTACTGGGTCCATGTAGATATGTTTACGTAAAACAAGAGTTTACAATATGTGTTTACCCAGAAAGATCTAAATCTACGACAAAGGATGTAGTTGGAGCTACTTAAGGATTATGACATGAGTGTCCTTTACCATATGGGAAAGGCTAATGTAGTAGCAGACGCACTTAGTAGACTCTCCATGGAAAGTGTGTCCCATGTAGATGAGGGAAAGAAGGAGCTGATGAAGGATGTATATTGACTTGCAAGGTTGGGAGTTCAAATGGTTGACTTGACCGATGGCGGTGTGATAGTTCAGAATGGATCAGAATCGTCCTTGGTGACTGATGTAAAAGCTAGACAAAACGAGAATCCCATTTTGGAAAATTTAAAGGAAGCCACCCAGAATTAGAAGGTGGAGGTCTTCTCCAAAAGGGGAGATGGTGTGCTTCGATACCAGGGTCACTTATGTGTTCCAGATGTCAGTGATTTGAGAAGTCAGATGTTGCATGAGGCTCACAGTTCTAGATATTCAATACATCCAGGTTCCATCAAGATGTACCGTGACGTACAGAAAGTCTATTGGTGGAATGGCATGAAGAAAGACATCGCAGAATTTGTAGCTTAGTGTCCAAACTATCAACAAGTAAAGGTTGAGTATCAGAGACCGGGAGGTGTGCTTCAGGATATCAGTATTCCTACTTGGAAGTGGGAAGAAATCAATATGGACTTCATCACCGGGTTGCCTTGCACTCGTCAGCAATATGACTCCATTTGGGTTGTTGTAGACAGGTTGGTCAAAGCCACTCATTTTCTATCGGTCAAAACCACTGATTCAGCGGAGGATTATGCCAAACTATACATCCGAGAGCTAGTTCGGTTGCATGGAGNCTAGTTCGGTTGCATGGAGTTCCCTTGTCAATTATATCAGATAGAGGTACCCAATTTACCTCTCAATTTTGGAGATGTTTCAAAAAGGACTTGGTACTCAGGTCAAGCTCAGTATAACATGTCACCCGCAAATGGATGACCAAGAGGAGTGGACAATTCAGACTCTCGAGGACATGTTGAGAGCATGTGTGATTGACTTCAAGGGTAGTTGGGATGATCATTTGCCTCTTATTGAGTTTACATACAATAACAACTACCATTCTAGTATTTAGATGGCTCCGTTTGAGGCTCTCTATGGGAGGAGATGTAGATCGCTTATTAGTTAGTTTGAAGTCGGTGAAGCTACGATGATAGGACTAGATTCAGTCCATGAGGCCATGGAGAAAGATTAGCTCATATGGGATAGGTTGAAAATAGCTCAAAGTTTCCAAAAGTCCTACGCCGATGTGAGGAGGATGGAACTTGAGTTCGAAGTTAATAATTGGGTATTTCTTAAGGTGTCTCCAATGAAGGGAGTGATGAGATTCGGAAAGAAAGGAAAACACAGTTCTCGTTATGTTGGCCTCTATCGGATTGTGAAATGGGTTGGCAAGGTAGCATATGAATTGGAGTTGCCCTCAGAATTAGCTTCCATGGATCCTATTTTTCATGTATAGCCGCTCTTAAATAAGTGTTTGGGTGATCCAGCTCTAGTTGTTTCGGTGGACAGTGTCGGTGTGAAAGACAGCCTTAGTTATGAGGAGGTCCCGATGGAAATACTGGATTTCCAGGTTCAAAGGATAAGAAACAAGGAAGTAGCTTCAGTCAAAGTTCTATGGAGGAATCAGCATGTTGAGAGAGTTATGTGGGAAGCCGAAGCAGATATGATGGCCAGATTGTTACACCCCGTAAAATTCTCGACACGTAGATGGCCTATTCGCATATTGGTTAAGAGTTTTTGAATGCCATACATGCTAGGAAAAGTCCCGGGGAAAGACCGGATAAGAAATCTGTCGAACCATCGCGAAAGGAACCGGGGTAGAGCCCCTCCACGATGGCAACGTGTCACGGAGGGAGGGCCTCCGCGTTGGCTCCGTGAAACATTGGCCCTGTCCAGGCTCAAGTATATAAGCCTCCAAACTTCGGTTTATTTCATTAATTTACATAAATTTCCAGAAAACGCGAGAGAAACAGGGGAGAACGAGATATTTGATAATTTCCTTTCGATTACGCCATCAAACACGGTCCAAATTCGAATTAACCTCAGATATCGAGGTATTTAGCAGCAGGGAGCATTCCTACAGATTTAGTTTCGTGAATTCGGTCGGCAAATCATCGCGCTACCGAGCTAAGGTAAGTGGAATTGCTCCAAATTAGTGTCAATATACTCCTAGCCCTAAAGTGAGTATTTCTCCCT
>JACEIK010003808.1:139434-149881 GCA_018107945.1 Datura stramonium | reverse complement strand
GTTAGAGGAATGGGTCCAGTCCCTGTGGGTTCGACAATCCGGTTCTTAAAAAGAGCCACTATATTACTTGCATGACCCGTACACTTGCGGACGCGCTCGAGGCGGGAGCTGTCAATATATACATATATGTTCTAAAGCATGTTTGACCCAATGTATAGTTTTACTTATGATTATTAGATTTCAGCTTTGGGTCATTCGATTCAGCTATGATATTTAGTTATGTTCAGATCATGATTTCAGAAAATAGCGTGCAAGCCCTCCTCTCAGATTCTTATCTTTATTATGTCATATATTATGCATGTTTTGCGTAATTTTACTTATTTGAGAGGTTTTACTACCTTGCATACTCGGTACGTTTCACGTACTGACCGCATACTCTATACTGAATCGTTTAATGATACAGGCTCTGATCTTTAGACTCAGCCTCAGCACTAGCCAACTTCTGAAGTTAGCATTCAATCTATATTTGTGGGTCCTCTTCTATCGAGGGCTCCTCTTCTATTCAGTTATGTTTACGTATTTTCAGTTTCAGATGTAGAGAGTTAGTTGGGATATTGTCCCATCAACTCATCAAATGTAGAGGCTTTTCAGACAATATATTGCATTCAGCTTCAGACTTGGGTTGTATATTCAGATTGTTATGTTTTGATTGAATTTCCTCCATGTTATTTATGTTAAGTCTTCCACTTTACTTGATTGAGTTAGATGTATGTTAATGCCACAGGTCGACTTGGACTCTCTCAGGGCTTCTTGTCCCGTGTCTCGATCCGGGCCTATGTTTGGGTCGTGACAAACTTGGTACTAGAGATATAGGTTTGAACTGTCCTAGGGTATCTGAAAGCCACATTATGTAGAGTCTTTTTCATAGGTGTTAAGCGCACCACACTTACGAAGAAGAGGCTACGAGACGTTTAGGAAATGTTCCCTTCTTTCATGATCTATGTCTTGCGGTGAAATATCTCTCTATACTTCTAACTCATGATATTCGTGATTGCAAAATCATGCCTCCCCAAAGAGTTAACGACAAAAGAAATAGAAATGGAAATGGCCACGAGGATGGAAATGGATACGCGCACCAACAAGCCCCACCAGTCCATGAGCACCATGCACCAGAGCCGGTTGCCTACACTGAATTCAAGGCAGCCATTCAGATGCTAACGCAAGACTTGACCGCCCAGGTCAACCAGCAGGCAGTGGCGCATGTCCTGAAGAACGGGAATGCAATGGTAATAGGAGTCAGATACTTCCTAAGGATGAATCTACTAGTGTTTCTTGGGTAAAAGATGGACGAGGATCCTCATGAGTTTATTGATAAGATCTTGAAGATCACCTAAGTCATGGGGGTGGATGGAGAAGAGTATGTTGATTTGGCCTCATATCAGTTGAAGGGGGTCACACACATTTTGTTTAAACAGTGGAAGGATAGTAGGGAAGTCGGAGCAGGCCCTATAAGTTGGGAGGAGATTCATGTGGCTTTTCTAGATCGGTTCTTCCCTCGTGAGATGAGGGTGTTGAAGGCAGCCGAGTTCATGAATCTAAAACAAGGGAAGATGATAATTCAGGAATATGCCCTTGAGTTCACTCATCTATACTAGTACGACCCAGAGTTAGTGATTGATCAGAGGGCGCAAGTGAGCAGGTTTGTTCATAGGGTGGCAGACTATCTAGACAAGGATTGCAGAACCGCCATACTCCATTAGGATATGGATTTCCCTCAGAAAGTTTCGTACACCCAGTAGATGGAGGCAGCACATTTGAGGGAGAGAGAGGACAAGAGGGCTAGGACAGATAGCTATAGATTCTCTCAATTGAGGCCAGGTGGTGGCCATCAATAGCAGTCCCACCAGAGATCTTCAGCCCCAACATCTTAAGCAATGAGTGTGCCATCAAAACCTAGGCACGACCTGAGGACGAGTATCAGGCTCCAGGGGTCAGAGCAGCAGGCCCGCATATTCTAGTATTCCAGTTTGTGGAAGGTGTGGTCGGGTGCACATGGGTCATTTGTTTGGTGGGTATAGGTTCTTATTTTGGGTGAGGAAAACCTGGACATATGCTCAAAGGTTGCCTAGAATCTAGACAATGCCATAATAGGGGCTGAGGCCCAGCCTCCGATTCAGCAACTCTACCCGCACGCCCAGCCCAACAGGGGAATCTACTAGCACAGGTGGCGGTCAGCGCCAAAATAGATTCTATACCTTAGCATCCCGCCAGGAGAAGGAGGTCTCCCTGGATGTAGTCACTGGTTTGTTATGATTTTTCTATCGTGATGTATATGCTTTGTTAAATCCAAGGGCTACCACATCTTTTGTGATACCTTATGTGGCTAGTAGTTTCGAAGTCAGTCCCAAAATCTTGTCAGAACCCTTCTCAGTCTCTACTCCATCGGGTGATTCAGATGTAGCTAGATGGGTGTATAGAAGTTGCCCAACCATAGTCTTTCAGAAAGTCACCTCAGCAGATTTAGTAGAGTTAGCCATGACCGATTTTGATGTTATCCTCGGCATGAATTGGCTATTTTCATGTTATGCCTCAGTTAATTGTACAACCCAGGCAGTAAAGTTCAGATTTTCGGGTGAGCCAATCATAGAATGGAAGGGTAGTTCAACTATGCATGTAGGTCATTTCATTTCCTACCTTAAAGCCAGAAAGATGATCTCCAAAGGTTGTGTATAAAATGTAGTTATTCTTAAGGATGCTACATCTGAGCCCCGGACTATCCAGTCAGTCCCATTAGTATGCGAGTATGCAAAAGTCTTCCTAAATGATCTACCATGAATCCCTCCCGAGTGGGAGATTGATTTTGGTATTGACCTTCTTCCCGATACACAGCCTATATCTATTCCTCCTTATAGAATGGCTCCAGTCAAGATAAAGGATTTGAAGAAGCAGTTGAAAGACCTTTTAGATAAGGGAATCATCAGATTGAGCAAATCCCCATGGGGTGCATCAGTTCTCTTTGGCCAAAAAAAAGATGGTTCTCTTCATATGTATATTGATTATCGATAATTGAACAAGGTAACCATCAAGAAAAGGTATCCTATACCTAGGTTTGACTAATTGTTTGACCAGCTTGAGGGTGCTAAATGCTTTTCGAAGATAGACCTCAGGATCAGATGCCTTCAGCTCAGGGTTCAGGAGAGTGACATCCCGAAAATAGCCTTCAGGATGCGGTATGGTCATTATGAGTTTGTAGTTATGTCATTTGGACTAATGAATGCTCCTACAAATTTTATGGACTTGATGAACACGGTGTTCAATCCATACTTGGATATGTTCGTGATCGTGTTTATGGATGACATCTTGATATACTCTCGGAGTAAGGAGGAGCATGCCGCTCATTTGAGAGTGGTACTACAGACTCTTAAGGATCTTCAACTATATGCTAAATTCAGAAAATGTGAGTTTTTGTTGAACTCTGTGACATTTTGGGTCATATGGTGTCGAGTGAGGGAATAAAGGTGGACTCTCAAAAGATAGAGGTGGTGAAGAATTGGCCTAGACCGGTGAATCCTTCAAACATCAGGAGTTTCTTAGGTTTAGCTGAGTACTATTGGAGATTTATTGAGGGATTTTAATCTATTGCAGCACCATTAATGAAATTGATCAAAAAGAAATTAAAGTTCCACTGGTCGGAGGCTTGTGAGAGGAGCTTTCAGAAGTTGAAGACTCGACTTACTCAACACTGGTGTTAACCTTATCGAAGTGTACCGATGGGTTTGTGGTGTATTGCGATGCTTCTAAAATTGTCCTTGGTTTCATATTGATGCAGCATGGTAAAGTGATAGCATACGCTTCCAGACAGCTGAGAGTTAATTAGAAGAATTACTCGACCCATGATCTTGAATTGGTGGCGGTGGTCTTTTCCTTGAAAATATGGAGACACTATTTGTACGGGGTCCATGTAGATGTGTTTATAGACCATAAGAGCCTATAATATGTGTGTACCTAGAAGGACTTAAATTTGTGGCAAAGAAGGTGGTTGGAGTTACTCAAGGATTATGATATGAGTGTCCTTTACCATCCAGGTAAGGCTAATGTGGTAGTAGACGCACTTAGTAGAATTTCTATGGAGAGTGTGTCCCATGTACATGAGGGAAAGAAGGAGCTGGTGAAGGATGTGCATCGACTTGTGAGGTTGGGAGTTCGTTTGGTTGACTCGACCAATGGTGGTGTTATTGTTCAGAACGGATCAGAATCGTCCTTGGTGACTAATGTAAAAGCTAGGCAAGATGAGGACCCTATTTTGGTAAAGTTAAAGAAAGTCGTTTAAAATTAGAAGGTACAGGTCTTCTTCAAAGGGGAAGATGGTGTGCTTCGTTATCAGGGTCGCTTATATGTCCCGGACGTTGATGATTTGAGAAATCGGATGTTGCATGAGGCGTACGGTTCAAGATATTCGATTCACCCAGGTGCCACCAAGATGTACCTTGACCTATGGGAAGTCTATTGGTTGAATGGCATGAAGAAGGACATCACAAAATTTGTAGCTAAGTGTCCAAACTGTCAGCAAATGATCGTTGAGCACCAGAGACTGGGAGGTGTGCTTTCGGATATCAGTATCCCTTCTTGGAAGTGGGAAGAAATTAATATGGACTTCATAATAGAGTTTCCTCACACTCGTCAATAGTATGACCCTATTTGGGTGGTATTGGACAGGTTGATCAAAGCCACAAATTTTCTACCGATCAAAGCCACTAATTCAGTGGAGGATTATGCCAAACTACACATCAGAGAGCTAGTTCGGTTGCATGGAGTGCCCTTGTCCATCATATCGGTCAGAGGTACTTAGTTTACCTCTCAGTTCTGGAGATCATTTCAGAAAGGACTTGGTACTCAAGTCAAGATCAATACAGCATTTGAATCGCAAATAGATGGTTGGGCAGAGCGGACAATTCAAACTATAAAGGACATGTTGGGAGCCTATGTGATTGACTTTAAGGGTAGTTGGGATGACCATTTTCCTCTTATTTAGTTTGCATACAATAAAAGCTACCATTACAACATTCAAATGGATTCACTTGAGGCTCTCTATGGGCGGAGATGTAGATTGACTATTGGTTGGTTTAAAGTAAGCGAATCTGCTATGATAGGACCAGATTCAGTCATTGAGGCTATGGAGAAGGTTCAACTCATACTGGAAAGGTTGAGAACAGCTCAAAGTAGCCAAAAGTCCTATGCCGATGTGAGAAGGTGGGAACTTGAGTTTGAAGTTGATGATTAGGTGTTTCTGAAGGTGTCTCCCATGAAGGGAGTGATGTGGTTTGGAAATAAAGGAAAACTCAGCCCTAGTTATGTTGGCCCCTACCGAATTGCGAAGTGGGTTGGAAAGGTGGCATATGAATTGGAGTTTCCCTCAGAATTAGCTTCCATGCATCCTATTTTTTCATGTATCACTCCTAGAAAAGTGATTGGGCGATCTAGGTCTAGTTGTTCCGATGGAGAGTGTAGGTGTGAAAGACAACCTTAGTTATAAGGAGGTTCCGGTGGATCTTCTGGATCAACAGGTTCGCAAGATAAGGAACAAGAAAGTAGCTTCAGTTAAAGTTTTATGGAGGAATCAGTATGTTGAGAGAGTTACGTGGGAAGCCGAATCAAATATGATGGCTAGATACCAACATTTATTCCATACCGGCTCATCTCCAGCATGAGGTATCAGTTTTTTCCCCAAAACCCTATTCAGTTTTTTGTATAGTTCATGTGCCCCAGTTTCTTTCATGTATATATATTTATGTATCATTCATGAATTCAGTTTATTTATATAATTTAAATCGGAGTTAGTCATTCCGTCAGTTTTTAACTTATATGATCAGTATTTGAATATGATGATTGCATTTCTATGCTTTTCTGTGTGATTTTAAACATTCGAGGATGAATTTTCCCAAGGGGGAGATATTGTTATACCACGGAAGCCCAAAGATCATACCCGGGAGTTGAAATGGAGAAAATAGGATTTTCTGCAACAGGTCACAGAACGGGTTGTCTTGTGACCCGTCAGGTTGACCACGAGTTGTTAAGTGACTCATGGTGAGGGGTGTTGACTTACCTGGAAAATTAAGAGTTCGGGTGACCATGAGTCGTGTCAGCCCCATAAGTTGTTAGGTCACCCATGGTCAAAGACAATTGGAAGATTAAGGATGTGTAGCAGTAGACCCTGCGATTGGACACCGCGAGTCATGGTCAGTCACCACGATTCGTATGGTGAGTCATGGTCAACAGATTGCTAATGATTTAAGATTTTGGCAGTGGAAGCAATGAGTGGTGACCACGAGTCATGGTCACTAGTAACGGGTCATTAGATCCCTCGTGGGGACCCTTTGAGGAAAAGTGCAGTGCACACGATGACTGGATACCACAAGTTGTGGTCCTTGTTAACGACTCGTCCAGTCCCTCGTGGGGACTGGCATTCAGTTATTTTTTGCAAATTAAGTAAGGGTTTTTTTGTAATTCCTATTATCATATGTAATACACCGGAAATGCCTAAGATTAGACCCGAAATTTAAAAATGGAAGTTGGAAGAATCTGAGAAAAACCCACAAAAAGGGTCATCCAACAGATCGTTGGTCCAACCAACGACCCGTGAGAAGTAGTCGTGGGAAGGTTTTGCCTGGTAACAGTTGGAAGTAGCGAGTGAAGTAACGACCCATTGTTTGTTACAACGAGTCATTACGTGGAGTCGTGGTGGGAACTGATCCTCAGCCTAAGGGGTCGTGCGATGATTTTTTGAGGAGCTACGGATCGTGATCACCAGTTGTGGGAAGGAGTAATAATAATCTCTAGTCAATGTAATGGAAGGAAACCACGACTCGTTGGAGGAAAGAAGGAGTCTTGGTGTGGATCGCGAAGAGGATTGGTACAGGTCTTGAAGGGGGAAAACAACGGACGACTTAACGACTCGTTTTCTGAAGATACGACTTGTCTTGTCGAGTTATGGGATGGAATCTGAGAAGATGAGACTTTGCAGTGGAGACGACGGATGGATACCACGAGTCGTGGTATCCACTAAATCCGTTAGTTTAGTCGTGGCTACCCCTAATGCAGAAATTTTAGGAATTTTATTAAGGGCATTTTCATCATTCCTACTCTCTAAGGTCCTAAACAACATCGTTTAAGTTAATTTTTGAGTGTATTAAGATAGGTTAAGTCATTATAACCTATTCAAAACCCATGTATGCAAGAGTGATAGTCTAGAGAGGTGATCAAGGCAAATCCTTCAAGGTTCTCTTCAATATCTTCTTGGGAATTCAAGGAAGTGTAAGAATCAGACATAAACAGGTATATAGGGTTATGAGTGGGTGTTTTCATTCGGTTATAAGAATATCCCATTATTTCTCATTTTTTATGCATTATTATGTTTACATTAATTTGGCTCAAATGATGTTTTAAAAAGTTTCTCTTGTGAATATTGTAATGAATGGATTACGAATAATTTGAAAACCTTAAGCCTCATGTTATCGTATGATATATGTGTTATGAGCATGTTGTACCATTCTTATGATCTCTTATTAGTGTTTATGTATTATTAAATGTCTGTTTTACTTATCTTATATACTCGGTACATTCCACGTACTGACCGCATACTCTTTATTGTATCGTTTCATGATACAGGACCCGGCTCTCAGGCTCAGCCCCATTCATAGTCAGTATTCAGAGTTAGCATCGTACATTGTTGGTGAGTCCTCATCTCCCGAGGACTATACTTATTCAGACTTTCTCTATGAAATTTTAATTTCAGTTTTTTTGAGTTAGTTGGGGGTCTTGTCCCATCAACTCTTCATGTTTAGAGGCTTTTCAGAAAAAGGATGTATTCAGCTACAGATTATGTATTATGTTGTTATGTTTAATTTAGACTTCCACTATGTTTATCATGTTGATTCATCAGTTTTATTGATCGAGTTAGATGTATGCTTATGCCATGGGTCGACTTGGAGTCTCTTGAAGCTCCTTGTCCCGTGTTGCGATTCGGGCCTCTGTTCAGGTTGTGAAGAAATTGGTATCAGAGCCAAAGTTTTGAAAGATCCTAAGGTTTATGAAAGTCGCGTTGAGTAGAGTCTTTTTCATGGGTGTGAAGCACGCCACACATATGTTGAAGAGGCTACGAGATGTTTAGGAAATGTTCCTTTCTTTCATGATCTATGTCGTGCGATGAAATGTCTCCCTATCCTTCTAATTCATGCTATTCGCAATTGCAGAATCATGGCTCCCCGCAGAGTAAATGGTAGGAGGAATGGGAGCGGAGACAGCCACAAGGATGGCAACAAGAATGGGCACCAGCAGGCCCTACCAGTTCAGGAGCACCATGCACCGAAGTCGGTTGCCAGTGCTGAGTTTTGGTCACCTATTTAGATGCTCGCAGAGGCCTTGACCGCTCAGGTCAATCAGTAGGCAATCCGCATGTTCCACAAAATGGCAATGCAGCGGCGATTCTAGTTAGGGATTTCTTGAGAATGAACCCGCCAGAGTTCCTCGGGTCAAAAGTATATGAGGACCCGCATAAATTCATCGATGATATTCTATAGATCACCCAGGTCATGGGGGTGACAAATAGGGATTGCATTGATTTGGCCTCTTATCAGTGGAAAGCGGTGGCGCATATTTGGTTTAAAAAATGGAGAGATAGTTGGGACATAGATTTTCCCCGCATAGTGTTGCATGCCCAGAAGATGGAGATGAATCAGAGGTAGAGAGAGACCAAGAGGGCTAGGACAGACAATTATGGGATTTCTTAGCCTAGATTGGGGGTGGAAAGCGGCAATATTTTTATCATAGGTCTTTTGCTCCAAAATCATCATCAGCTAGTACACCATCTAGATCATGAGGCGATCGGAGAAGTAGGGCTTCATATTTGAGGGGCAAGGGTAGCATTCATGTAGAGCACACTTTCCCAGCTTTTGCAAGGTAATGCAAGAATCACCTAAGGAGGTGCCTAGTTGTCTCAAACGCTTGTTTAGGGTGTGGAAAACCCAGACACAGACTTAGGGATTGCCCTTCAGCCAGATTAGGGGCAGTGGAGCCCGTATGTCAGGCGCTAGTTCAACCGCTCCAGCAGCACGTCCCTCCCAGCAGGGCGCCTCGACTAGTTCAGCTGGCGGTCGGTTACAGAATAGGTTCTATGCCTTTGCGACCCGTCAGGAGCAGGAGACTTCACCGGATGTGGTTACTAGTATGTGAAGAGTGTTTCACCTTGATTCTTATTCTTTGTTTGATCCTAGGGATACCTTGTATTTTGTGACACCTTATATTGCCAGTAGCTTTGGAGTCATTCTCAAAATCTTGTCAGAACCATTCTCATTCGCTACTCTCGTTTGTGATTCAGTTGTAGCTAGTCGATTGTATAGAAGTTGTCCGATCATAATATTGCCTAAAGTCACCTCTACAGACCTTGTAGAGTTATCCATCACTGACATTTATATTATCCTTGGCGTGGATTGGTTGTATGCATTTTATGCGTCTATTAATTGTGGAATCCGGGCAGTGGAGTTCAGATTTTTAGGTGAACCAATCTTAGAGTGGAAGGGTAGTTCATCTGTTCCTGTAGGTCATTTAATTTCCTACCTTAAGTCTAGAAAGATGATTTATAAAGGTTGTGTGTACCGTCTAGTTAGGTTTAAGGATGCTGAGTTCGAGGCCCCAACTATCCAATCAGTTCCAATAGTATGTGAGTATCCGAAAGTCTTCCCAGATGATTTAACGGGAATCCCTCCCGAGCGGGAGATTGATTTTGGCATCGACCTTCTCCCCGACATGTAGCCTATATCTATTCCTCCCTATAGGATGGATCTAGATGAGTTAAAGGAGTTGAAAGAACATTTGAAGGACCTTTTAGATAAGGGTTTCATTAGACCGAGCAAGTCTCAATGGGGTGCACCAGTCTTATTTATCCAAAAGAAAGATGGTTCCCTGCGGATGTGCATTGACTATCGGCAATTGAACAAGGTTACCATCAAGAACAGATATCCTCTACCCAGGATTGATGATTTATATGACTAGCTTTAGGGTTCCAAGTGCTTTTCGAAGATAGATTTCAGATCTGGGTACCATCAGCTCAGAGTTCAGGAGAGCGATATCCCGAAGATAGCCTTCAGGACTCGGTATGGTCATTATGAGTTTGTAGTTATGTCTTTTGGACTAACGAATGCTCCTGCAACTTTTATGGACTTGATGAAAAGGGTGTTCAATCCATACTTGGATATGTTCGTTATCATGTTTATTGATGATGATGAGCCCGCAAGTGTACGGGTTGTACAAGTAATATAGTGGCCTTTTTAAGAACCGGAATATCGAACCCACAGGGACTGGACTACAGGGTAAAACCTTTTCGAGTGTTAATTTACTATAACTCTAATAATAAAGACAACAGTGTAAAGAAAAGTTTTTATATTTTGTAAACTATATTTTATACTAAAGTGGAATAATTATACGAATGAGTCTGAACTATGAATGTGAGCAT
>JACEIK010003808.1:111605-129200 GCA_018107945.1 Datura stramonium | reverse complement strand
AGTTGGCTCACAGGAGCAGGACGAGACACCAGCTTGAGACGTCGGTGCAGTTGTGTAAGGCCCTATTAGTCTTAGTCACTCTATAAAGAATAATGGTAGCTTGCTACCACGAGTGACTCATCGGTGCTCCTCCCGCCACAGTATCCACTACAGCTTTTGTGTTATTATTCAATGACTTGTAAAAAATCTCCAACAAATTGTTATCTGGAATTTTATGGTTTGGGCACTTGGTCAACTTCTTTTTAAATCTTAACTAGGTTTCATGAAATGCCTCTGTTTTTATTTTTCTGAAATTGTAGATCTCATCCTTAAGTTGTAGCATCCTTGAGGGTGGGAAGAACCTTTCTAGAAAAGAATTTTTTAGCTTCCTCTAGGTTGTAATGGAGTCGTTGGACAACTCTGAATAACCATAGAGTGGCCTCTCCAGAAAGAGAGAAGGGAAAGAGTCTCATCCTTATTGCATCCTGACTTACACTGGGCAACCTGTACACCTTGTATATTCTGACGAAGTTCATCAAGTGCAGCTTGGCATCATCCGCTGCATGACCACTAAACACCCCTTTTATATTAAGAAACTATATCATAGTGCTAGTGATGTCAAACTTTTCCTCAGCAGGCAAATGTGGTGGTACGATAGCTCCAGTTGACCCGACTTCACCAATATCCGGGTCTTCCTCATCAAAGAACTGAGGTGCATATTTCTGGCCTTTATTTCCTCTTCCATGGCGACCAACATTTACAACTTTATTCCCTCATCTCACGAGGGAAGAACAAATCGACAAATGTCGCGTGGAACTCTTCCCAGCCTACAGGGCCTGCACCCACATCCCGAGCATCTCTCCACTACTTGAACCATATATACACAACCCTTTTTAGTTGATAGGAGGCCAAATCAATGCACTCTCCATTTGTCACCCCCATGACCTGGGTGATCTTTAGAATCTCTTCGAGAATTCGTGCGGATCCTCATCCACCTTGGACCCAAGGAACTCCGATGGGTTCATCCTCAAGAAATCTCTAATCGGGGTCACTGCCAAATTTTCATTCTGTGGAATATGCGCAATAGCCTACTGGTTGACCTGAGTGGTCAAGGCCTGTGCCAACATCAGGATAGCTACCCGAAACTCACCATTGGAAACTAGCTATGGTCCCTGGGGCTCCTGAATAGGAGGGGCTTGCTAATGCCCATGACCATTGCCATCTTCATGGCCTTCACCATTTCCATTTCTTCTTCCATTCATTCTTCGAGAAGCTATGATTCTGCAATCGCGAATAACATGAATTAGAAAGATAGAAAGACTTTTCATCGCACGACAGGGATCATGAAAGAAGGGAATATTTCCTAAACGTCTTGTAGCCTCTTATACATAGGTTTGGAGCGCTTTATACCCATGAAAAATACTCTACTTAACGCGGCTTTTAGACACCGTAGGACACTTCAAAACCTATTGCTCTGATACCAAGTTTTCACAATCTGAACATAGACCCAGATCATAACACATGATAAGGAACCACGAGAAGCCCCAAGTAGACCAATGGTGTGTGCATACATTTAACTTCATTTCATCTTAAGAAAAATACTGAACATGCGACATAGCATAAACCTTATAGTCCTTACCATTCAGTTCGAGAATATCACAAATATCAGAGAAATNGTGTGTGCATACATTTAACTTCATTTCATCTTAAGAAAAATACTGAACATGCGACATAGCATAAACATAAAAATAACATAATATAGCATGGAATTCGGAAGGTACTAGACATACACATAAGTTGAGTACTACATGTGGTCTGAAAGCCTCAATCGTATAAGAAGGGTTGATGGGACAACATCCCCAACTAACCTGGCAAAACTGAAACAGAAGATCATCATAAATGTCTAGTCATACGACCCTTGGAACATGAGGACTCAGCAACAAGTTGATACCAGACTCTGGAAAGGACTAAGGATGGAGATGAGCCCGAGAGTCAGGTCCTGTATCATGAAATGATACGACATAGAAAGTTTGTGGTCAGTAGGTGGAATGTACCTAGTATGAAAGGTAAGTAAAACGTACATTTTAAATATGTAAAAACAATAAAACATCATAAGAGTAGGACATCGTGCTCATATCATAAATATCGTAACATAACATAAGGCCCAAGGGTTTCAAAACATTCGTAATACAATTGTAATCATAATCATGAGAGAAAAGCTGTATTGAACATTACTTGAGCCAATATGCATAATCACAAAGACGCATAAATAATGAGGAACAATGGGAGATTCTCATAACCGACATACCCACATGAGCACACATGGAGCCCGACTTGTAACACTAGTTGGGAGGGTGTTAATACTTTGCCAAAGGTAGAACCATGAAAGACATGATCACAAATTAAAAGGTCCATTTGGTCCAGGGGACAGTCACAAAGGAGGTCCCAACATATCCTACAAGGGCTCATAGTTTATGAGATCTAGAGTAGAACCTAGGCCCCGAACCTACTCGGTGTTAAATACTACTCCCAGAAAATATATAGTGCTCATAGAATAATATGCATGAATTAATGGGCTAGATAAATCATAATAATCATGAACATACTTGTACATATGTGAACTTGCCATGACATAAGGCCCATGAGACGACCAAAACATAATTCATAAATCGTAGATTTCAAGCATACTTGAAAATCATACGTATAACTTGTAAATCATCAAATCATAATGGGTATTTGAATAAATCCATATTTCAAATCATAAATTATGCTGGTTTTGTAAATATCAACAATTTAAGTAAGATCATAACTCGATTCATCATAGATCATATGTATTTAGGCTTAATTTAGTAGAAATTAAAATCAATATTTTTATATTCAAAATAGTTGTAAAATCTGATTAAACTTCATGAAATATGATGTAAATCACAATTTAGAACAACCCATTGGTAAATCAATAAAATTCAACAAGATTGGAGTTAAAACCCCAAGAGATTTTTGATAAATTTTTCATTAATTAATAGAGATTGGGAATGGGTGTGAACGGAAACACCCATTCATAACCCTACATACTTGGGTAAGATCAGATTTCAAAGTTCCTTGAATGACCAAGGGAGAATTGATGAAGAAGAGCTTGAGGATAGGCTTGATCTATGATAATTCTTCCTAATTTTTCATTCATGGGAATGAATATGCAAGGGGGACTTAACCTATCTTAACATGCCGAAAAAATAACATAAAACGACATAGTTTAGGGCCCTAGATCATAGGAAGGATGAAAAACCCTTAATGAAATCACCCTGAAAATCTACACTAGTCGATTCCACGGACGTACCAATAATTCGTTGGAGGCTACCACGACTCGTGGTACGATTCGTCATTTGCACTGCCCAAGACCTGACTTTGGATTCTAGCCATGACTCAATAGGACGAGTCATGATCTCTTCTAACGGGTCGTAGGATCGACCCTTGTTAGCTTCCTAAAATTTCTGAACTTCCCTCACAACGAGCCTCACCATGACTCGTGGTTGATTCCAACAAATCGTGGTATCCATCCATTAAGTCCACTGGAAATTTAGCACTCCAAAGAACGACTGGCTACCACAGGTCATTACATCCTACTACGGGTTGTAGGATGACCCGTGGTATCCCTAACTGCCAAACTCTCGCACCACCCACGATTTCCAACAATGACTGGTGTTTCCCAACCAGGAGTCGTGACATCTTCCATCCTACACACTATTCCCTAGCTTTAAGCCAACTTCCATTTTTGATCCGTGGTCAAATCTTAGGAACTTTCAGGGTATTACACCTCAACAACGAAATCAACTCTTGAACTATACAAAAAGATAATTAAAACCTATTCGATGCTTCCTTTTAATCCTCATTTGTTTGTTCTCCCGAGTTCAACCAACGAGCCAATAGATAATATTCATAAAGTGATCAATCTAATGAATAAGAATGAAATCAAGTAAGCATAAACAATCTTGAAAAGAAGAATTGAAAGTCTAGCACAAACGAATATTCAAACTACAACCATCAACAATGGACAAAACCCTAGAATAGGAGTTTAGCCACTTATGTTCAACTGCAAAACTAAAGTATTCATCATTCGAATTAACAAAGATAAAAGTAAAGAAGAAAAACCTAGAAGAAAATGAACTTCTTGTCTCTCCACTAAATGATTGCGTATAGTCAATCTATCTGTTTAAAGATGCCTTACAATGCCCTAAACAAGGTATTTATAAGCGAGGTAATAATTGACTATTTTTTCCTCAAGTAATTCAGCTTTTGAACTTGGAAAAATCCATCCCAGACAAGCCCTGGCGTGCCGTACCATCCATCTCGCCAAACTTGGCTTAAATTTCCTCTGAAGTTGAGCCTCTGGCACACCACACTAGCAATTTCTCCAAGGTGTTAGTCAAAATTCTGCACTTTTAGAACCTGGCGCGCCACTTCTGCCGCTACACCAGAGTGTTAGAAAATTTTCCCATGTTTGGAACCTCTCTAGAGCGCCCCTTCACTCAATTCACTAAGGTATTGATAAAAAATTCTTTTGTATTTTGAGGTCTTACATGCCACGCAAGCATAACACCAACCTGAGCACAATTTTCTCTAAAGTTTGGTGGCTGGCGCAGTACTCCAGCTATCTTACCAGGACAATTTTCTCAAGTTCTTCATTCTTCACATCTTGGATCATTTTTTAGTCTTTTTCCATGTGTTACCTACTAAAATTAACTAAAAACACTTCTTAGCTCATTTAACACACACATTTATGAAATCATGTATTTCATAAGGATAATCATCTCAAAACATGGTAATAGATGGGTAAAAGTATGGAAAATGGGCATAAAAATATGCCCAACATCAAAGAACTTCCTCTGGAAACTTATGATTTGGACATTGTTTTAGTTTCTTTTTAAATCTGAGCCAAATCTCAAGCAGAGCTTCCGCCGCTGTCTGTCTAAAAATTTTTATCTCATCCCTTATTTGAATCATTCATGAGGGTGGGAAAAGCCTCTCCAAGAAAGTTTAGTCAACTCTGCCCAAGTCATAATAGATTCATCTGGAAGCTCATTTATCCATAGTGTAGCTTCCTCAGTTAGGGAGAAAGGGAATAGCCTAAGCCTAATAGCGTCTCGTGTCACCCTTTGTTAGTCTATACATATTGCATATTCCAGTAAAATTTATTAAGTGCTGGTTTCGATTTTCTTCGTTCAGTCCTTTAAATAGCCCTTTCATGTTCAACAACTGAATTGTAGTACTGGTGATGTCAAATTTAGCATTAGCTGCCAGCGTGAGGGTGGAACTATTGCTTCGGTGAAGCCAAGCTAATCTAGATCAATATTCTCTCTGTAAATATCATTTCTCCTAGCCTGCTGCAGTTGTTGAGTCCTTTCATCTCTTTGTAAGGCTTCAGTTCGCTGTACCTCCGTCAATCCTTCCTATAGAAAAAGGTCGAGTGATGACCTTGGTCTGCCATATCCTTTGAAGGCTCAAGCACAAAAAAAATGTAACTCACGAAATAAATACTACACATCAAACTTATACACCAATTAACTATTTCTTAAACGTATTCCCCAGCAACGGTGCCAAAATTTTATCACGTGTAAATTACACCTCACAATTAAAGTATAAAGCAGTCATTACCAAATATAGTTACCTAAAATAGGTTGGGATCAACCCCACAGGGAATAGGGAAGAAACAATATATTAATGGTTAATAAACTAACTTGCAATCAATATTTTGGAAGCGGGGTTTGCAAATAAAGAGAATAAAATAAGTCTAACAATGACTAAGTTGTGTATCAAATTATCAATACAAAACTAGAATTGTGTTCCCCATGATTTCATAACTTAGAAGGCTTTTACTAGTGATCTATCTTGGTGAATTTTGTGTAAGACTGACGATTAAGTTCATCTAACATCTCTCGACCTACATAGATGAATTTTACTTATCTCCTTTCGTACTCAAAGTGTGTATATTTTTCCCTCGCCATAAGTCTTGAGTAAGTATCCTCGATTAGAGCTCGAGTTACTTATCTCCTTTCGTACTCAGAATCTCGTCCGATAAGATTCTTAGGGTACATGAAGTTATACCCAATTTTCGAGCTATCTGCTTAGTAGTTTAGTTTAGGTTTTCCAGTGGGAGTAGAACTTAGCAACGAGTGGGCCGGGGTTCTTGTGCACCCAGGTTCCTAGAACTATGTTGCCAGCATAGGTTACAGTTATAGATTATTGGCTTGATTGGCCCCAGACATTTGTAATCACCCAGTTCATGTCTTTATACCTTGGAAAGTTATATTGGTTCCTATCAGTGGGGTGTATACATCGGACTCCATATCTAGCTCACGTGGTTATATGTTTGGTATAGACTCTCCCACTAGTCAGTCCAATCCAGTATCCGAATAAGCAACTCTGTTCAATACAGTACCTCATATTCAGTGTTTCAGACATAGGGCATGTCCTTGACCATCAAACAGGGTCATCTTGACCATTTCGGATTATATCAGTAGTTTAGTTTAGCTTACCTTTTGGTCATTGCGTGTCATTTTAGTTCAGTCTTTATATTCAGTTATGTTCCTCCCACTTACTCAGTACATTCAGAGTATTAACGCATACTTTTATGCTGTATTATTTTGATGATACAGCTGTAGGTTCTCAAACTCAGTACCGTTAGTTTCCGCAGTTCAGATTCTCCGTCGTTGCAGTTGAAGTGTGAGTCCTTATCATCCAAGGGCACTATTTTCCTTCTTTGAGTCATGTATCAGTTTCAGTTAGACTTAGAGTTAGCTGGGAGCTTGTCCCAGCAACTCCTCTATTAGATGGCTTTCAGACATACATGATTTTAAGATTTATCAGCATTATTTAATTATTTGAACTTTATGTTTTCAGACTTGTCTCTGTTAAATATTTTATGATATTTTTTCAAAGTTCCGCTATGCTTGTTTACACAGAATGCTAGTAACTGATAGACCAAGGGTTGACTTTGGGTCACTTGCGGCTGCAAGTACCGTATTACGCCCTGGGTGTAGGATCGGGGCATGACAAACTTGGTATCAGAGCCCTAGGTTTAGAGTATCATTGGAAAGTCTGAAAGACTCATCAAGTAGAGTCCTCTTAATGGGTGTGAAGTGGGCCACACTTATGACGAGGAGGCTACAAGATGTTATTAGAAAAATTCCCTTTTGTTCATATTCTTTATCGTGCGTTAAAGTTCAAATTACAGAAATTCCCTTCTAATTCGTGCTTTGTGTTGTTTTAGTGAACCATGCCTCCCAGATGTTTTACTGGAATAAAGACTGCTAATGTTAATAGACCTGTCCCATCAGCCCCGGTAGCTCCTCAGGATGAATCCATATCCACCGCCGAATTCAGGGCAGCCATTCAATTTATAGCTCAAACAGTCACCAACTAGGTGAACCAGCAGGTGGTTCCAGTAGCCACAAATGGGTCTGCAGCTGCTGCTCGGGTGCGGGATTTTTTATCCGGATCAACCCTCCATATTTTCATGGAACGAAGGTGGGAGAGGACCCACAAGGGTTTGTGTATGAGATTAGAAAAGTCACCCAAATTATGGGTGTTAGTTCCTCTGAAAGTGCTGATTTGGCTGCTTACTAGCTTAAAGGAGTAGCCCAAGTCTGGCATGACTAGTGGAAGGATGGACGGCCAATGGAAGCAGGACCAATGGAGTGGGAAGAATTCCACAGAGCTTTTCTAGACAGTTTTTTCCCTCGGGAGCTGAGGGAGGCTAATATGGTGGAATTTATGAATTTGCGTCAGGGCAATAGAACAGTGGAGGAATATGCTCTAGAGTTTACCAGACTATTAAAGTATGCTCCAAGGATGGTATCCATGCCAAGGGGTCACATGTTGAAGTTCGTAAGTGGAGTATCTAATCTGGTCCTCAAGGAGTGTAGGACCGCGATGCTTATAAAGGACATGGACCTCTTTAGCCTGATTGTTTATGCTCAGCAGATTGAGGCTGAGAAGTTGAAAGATATGGAGCGTATGAACAAGTGGGCAAGAACTAGTCATTTAGATTTTGGCCACCAGAGATCTGGCGTTGGTAGCCTCCCATAGCAGCAACAACAACAACAATAGCAATAGAAGAAGGCCCCAGAACCTAGCTCAGCCAGCGCCCCCAACCTTTCGGTCTCGCGAGGATCGTAGGGGTGGGTCATCTAGCACTCAGTCTCAAGCCCATAGTACAGGGAACAGGTATCCAGCTTGCCCCAAGTGCGGCAAGAATCATCCTGGAGAGTGTCTACATGGAAGAGAGGGCTATTTCGGATGTGGACAGCTTGGGCACTGACTCAGAGAGTGCCCGTCAGCAGGGCAAGGGAGATCACAATCCACTACCTTAGCAGCTCCAGCAGGCCGACCAGCTCAGGAGGCCAACTCCTCAGGTACAGATGGCGGTCAGCACCAGGATCATTTCTATGCTCTATCTCCTTGTTAGGTTCAGGAAAGCTCACCTGACGTAGTTACTGGTATGCTAAATCTCTTCCATCAAGATTTATATTACCTTTTAGATCCAGGAGCTACTCTTTCGTTCGTGACTCCATACATAACAATTGAGTTCAATATAAGTCCAGAGGTCCTCTCAGAACTATTCTTAGTCTCTACCCCAATTGGTGAGTAAGTTAGAGCCAACCGGGTGTATAGAAATTCCCCAGTCACAGTCCTTAACAAAGTAATTCCAGCTGATCTCGTAGAGCCAGACATGGTCGACTTTGACCTTATTCTCGGCATGGATCGGATACACTCCTACTATGCCTCAGTTGATTGCAGAACTAGAGTTGTCAAATTCCAGTTTCCAAATGAGCCAGTATTAGAATGGACGGGCAGTAGTTCAACACCTAAGGGTAGGTTTATTTTCTACCTTAATGCCCAAAAACTCATTTCCAAGGGATGTATTTATCATCTGGTTCAAGGCAAGAATTCCAACTCTGAGACCCCAACCATTAAGAGATTTAGCAACTCATGTTTATGAAGAGAAAAATAAAAGATGTACAAGAATTCATAATGAAATACTTATGATAATGTAAACTTGTTAACAAAATCTCCAAATCTATATTGAGTCACAAGAACTTGAAGAATTTCCCACGAATACTCAACTAAGCTATTACACAAATTCATAAAGTATTAATTGGACAACACTATGAATTGTACTTCTCTACATCATACCTGACACACCTAATACGTAGGAATAAAGGGTATTTATAATAGTAGATTTAGCCTTCATTGTTCCTTTTTGGATTAGAATTGGGTTTTGCAGCTTCTGTTCCTAGTCGAACTGGGATTGAAATCTGCCATGCCTAGACACTCGGAGCATGTTGCGCCCTTCATAGCATCACCTACCCTGGTTCATCGCGATGCTCAAGGCAGAGGTAAGGCTTGTACGGCGGGCAGGCCATAGCACAACTATTCCTGTGCGATGCAAACTTCTATCGTACTTGTCTCGTCAACCCTATTTTGTCATTTTTACTCTTTTCAGCCACAATTATGCCCAAATTAAGCTCTTTAATCCCTAAAAGCATCTAATCATGTGGGTTAGCTCTTTTTCACAAATATATCATAAAATACAAGAAAACACACAAAATCTTTTCTCAAAACATACCTAAGATGGGCAAAATATGGCTAATAAATACTTAAATATGCCATTCATTAGAGGTGATGCATGCTAGGTGTATGGTGTAGAATTCAAGAAAAAAGGACCAATTGTAATGTGGTGGAGGATAACAGTACCAAGCTACTCACATTTGGTAAGATGTCCGAGTACGAACAAAAAGGTGGTTGAGTGAAGTAGAAGCGCAGAAGGATGGAGTTCTATAACCTCCAAAAAAAGGAGGAAGTGAATGAGAATACATTGAGTTGAGGGACTACGTCATGCCATAATATTAGATCAGACGTTACTCGGGAGGCAACTCGAGATTTTTATCTATAATGTGTAATGCCCCGGAACCTCAAAATATAATTCCAGGACTTAAATAAGAAAATATGGAGAACTGCAGAAATGTTGCGGGATAACCCACCTGACAAGTCGTCAAGTAACCTCACGACTCGTTAGGTGAGCCGTGAGGAGAAGACTGATTAATGTAAAGGAGGGAGGCAGTGTACCTAACGCCGGAAATAATGAGTTGTTGTCACTGACCACGACCCGTTAAGTCACTTGTGGTCAGGCTTGAGCTGGAAATATTTTGAGTTGGCCAGTGTACTTGACGAGTGGGTGAAATGAGTCATCACCTGTGGCAACGACTCGTTAAGTGACTCGTTACCTAGCCTAGAGTTAAATCTTTAGCAGTGAACCAGTGTGGTCCACGAATGGTGATCACGAGTCATGGTTAGTGACCACAACTCATTAGGTCCCTCGTGGTAGCCTACTGAGGATCCAAGGAAGTGTACCTGACGGGAGTGACCACGAGTCGTGGTCAGTCACCATGACCTGTTAGGTCACCCATTAGGGACACTTGACAATTTTTCCCAACGAACTTCTAAGGACTCTTTAGTAATTTCCTATTCTCCTAAGCTCTCAACCACATCGTTTTAAGCAAAAATTCAAACCTTTTAGTGGGGTTAGACGGTTCCAATACTCATTCCTCACTCAAGCACTTAGAAAATAGATCATAAGTTCTCTCAGGAATTCTCAGAGCATTAAATAGGGCAACTTTCTTCTCATCAATTTCTCAAGATTATCGCGGGTTCTTCACCAGGTTTGTGGGGTTTTAGCAAGGCAATTGTTATTTCCTTGTGTCCCCAATCCTCCTCGATTTCTTCTATCAGTTTTAAGCCTTGAGTTTTTAAGTATGAAAAGGATTCAAGTTTATTTTTGTTGATTTCACTTGAAACGATGTTCATGTATATTGTAGATATGATCCCTATAAATTCCATATTGAATTGTCAGGTTTTATATGAAAGTGAATCTAAGCCCTAACTTTTGAGTTCTGATTTTACTTATTAAATTTCCTCTAGTGAATGAAAAATGATTTGGGCTGAACATTCTAGAATTTCCTATATGTATATGTGGAGTAAATATTCAATCAATGAGGATGACTTTAGCTATGTTGAATGAAATTTCGAAAATTCTCAAAATTGCTCTATATTAGGAAATTCCCGTCTATTAGCTTCTAGTAGAGTCTCTTTAGAATCTTTCAGAAAATTGTCAACTAATCAGTTTGACTTTAGTATTATTTCGAGGTGTTAGTGATTCCTCTTAGTTATAGAATCTGACCCAGATTACTGTTTTTGGTCCATTAGGCGGTCATGACATTCTAATATATAGATCTGACAAGCGCCAGGACCCCAGTTCAGTTATAGCTTGTTCTTAGACAGTTAAGACGCTTCCAGACAAGCAACTCTGACCAGTCTAGAACCCATTTTCATAATTTGGTCCGATAAGATTCTCAGGGTACATGCAGTTATATGTCCCTGACTTTTCTTGGACCCCAGTATTAAGCTATCACCTTAGTAGTTTAGTTTAGGTTTTCCAGTGGGAGTAGAACTTAGCACCGAGCTGGCTAGGTTCCAGTGCACCCACGTTCCCAGAACTACGTTGCCAGCGTAGGTTAAAGTTACAGATTATTGGCCTGATTGCCCCCAGACTTTTCTGATAACCCAGTTCATACCTTTATACCCTGGCAAGGTATATTGGGTCCTACTGGTGGGGTGTGTACATTGGACTCCACGTCTAGCTCACGCTGTTATATGTCAGTTATAGAGTCTCCCACTAGTTACCTCCGCTGCAATCGTGGCACTGGCGGTGGCTGGCACACTTAATAGTGTATCAATAGGGGGAGTGGTTACCCCCTCAACAGTGTTAACCATCTATACATCCTATGGAATTGTCGGGGCTGAATGTGGCTCGCTCGAAGAGTTCCTACCACTTGCAAGCTCTGCCTGAGCTGTGGTGGAGCTACTTTGTCCTCTAGCTCTCTGAAGCAGCTCCGACTGATGCATATCGTGAGTCTATTGACTCTCTAGTCTTGCCCGCTTATGCTCTATTTTCTCTCTTTTCCTCTACTTTTTTGGGGTCATCTCCAACATCCTCGGAGACCCTCTTTTTCCCTTTTTCCTTCTCTACTCTTATGGGCACCAAATAAGCCGCCAAATCAAGCTCCTCGGCTATATCAACATCCAGGTCAGGAAGAGTCGGGGCTACTATGACTGTCGGCTACCGTGATGATAGCTCAGCCACTTGGCTTTGAAGAGACCCCAACTCCTCATTGATGTTGCCCGTATCAGTTTACTTGGCCATGCGTATATTGAATATGCTCTCGACCCATCTAGTTTGGCTTGTAGGGATTACGTAGTTGTCTTTATCTCAACTTTCACCCATGGATTGACCTTCTCCATCATTGACTGAACCTTCCTCTAAGTTATGGTCAGTCTCTTGGCCAACTTTTGTAGAAATTCTTGAGGCACTAGGATGTACCCGATTGGAGTTTGGCTCGAGAGGCTCATAGGTGGTGCGGTAGAGGTGCTACGAGCTGCATCTGAATGTACGGCATTTGTAGCTAGTGTCTCACCCTACTCCTATGAAGTAGGGGCATTCACCTGTGTGCCGCTAACTGGTCGTGATAGTAAGACTGCGGTGGAAAGTCGGGCTTGACTTATCGGGTTCATCTCATCCCAGATCAGGCCAATGTCAGTGATCCGCTTTCCTCAAATCAGGTTCTCCTAACCACGATGCACCGTAATGCCTGCCTCTGTGCATAATTTGAAAACAAGACTCGGGAATGGGATGGTAGTGCTCAATCCAATAGCCTTATCTTGCATCTCCTCTGCAATGATCCTCGAAATGTTGATGGAGTATCTGGACATGATACAGGCCAGCAAAGCTTCTTTGTCTTTGCTGAGGGTATTTTCGTTAACCGTTGGTGCCAACCAGTGGCGCACTAACGTCCAGCAGGCCTTTGCTTTGAAATTTAAGGAATTCTTTGTGACCTGCTTGCCGCTAGTGACCCACTCTGCCTCATCTTTATCGTCAGTAATCACACTGGAAAACCATTTTATTTGCCTCCACCTCTCATCAAAGTCGACCTGCTTGATCTATTTCAAATCCTTAACCCGATATTGATTTTCTAGCATAGCATATAGTGGTATGAACTGGGGCCTATATAATATCCAAGCAATAGTGTGCTCGAATATATCAACCTCTCGCCCTCTGACCAGGATGCTCTCCAGCTTGGGCTGATCTTTTAACTACTGCCCCTCTTTCACCTTCTACTCCATGGTTGCCAAATAGTTGGCGTAGAACTCCCGGATGATTTCTAGAGTGTATTGGTCCAGGGCCCTAGCCATCCACTCAAATCCATAGCACCTGAATATCTGCTTCATATCCTCCACCTCATTCAATGAATTTCTGAGGATCTGTGGCTCATCTTGAATTCTCCGCCTAGGTTTGTTCTTGGCAATGAGACCAATGTCCTATTCATATATATCCTTGAATCGTGGTACTGTCCACCGGATGGTGCGGTTCTCCCTACGCAGAGTCTGCTCCTTCTCGGCATTTGGTGCCTCCTCCACTGAATCGGCACCACTTCTTGCATCTACAAATTGGGCCTCCTTGGACCCCTCTTCTTCATTAGAGCCACTTCCCGAAACTTGAGCTCTTTCCTCCGCTCCCTCCTCAAATTGGATAGCACTAGCAGATGTGGCAATGGCCGCCATGGCATGGGCTTTTGCCTTCCCCCTAGTGGTTCGGGTCCCGTCATTATCCGATGTATCGACCCTGTATTCCTCTAGTGAACCACTAGGGGATTTTCCCTCTTGATCGGATTCTGAGGTCTAATCAATCAATCTCTTTTGAGTAGTTTCTTTTAATGCTTTATGCTTCATCATCATTGTACCTTTGGAGAAAAGAGTTAGAATTCCTTATCTAAGAAAAATAAAGCAAGAAAATATTCCTCTGTATTTTATCACGAGTCAATAGTATGGGTCGTACCTTGGAGGTACATTTGTACTGAGACCTGTAATATCTCAGCTCAATGTTACGCCTTTGAGGTACGACTTATACCATGAAGGTACGGTGCGTACCACGAGTCATATGAGGATTCCCTTTTAAATCAATTGTTGTCTATATTTCCATGACTCAGGGTATGACCCATAAGTCAATTCCATAAGTCATAGGAAGGATCGTATTGTCACTTGTGGACCTTGACCCTTTTTCAGATTCTTGGTACAACTGCCAGGTACGACTCATAGTAGTAAACCATGAGCCGTACTAGGATTCGTACCTCATGATTATTTCAAATTTGTCTTGAGACAGTCTCAATGAGCCATCCTACGAGTCGTAGTATGAAACCACTCGTGGTAGAAAGGATTTTGAAGCCTGTCTCTGCCTTACTTTTTGTTTAGTTAGTAGGGGGTTTCAGTTTAAGGTTGGGTGCTCAGAATTCCACAAGTCCAGGCATGCATTTAAGAAGTTTTACAACCACCATTCCTCCTATTTTTAATCACGACCCATAACTTAGTTCATAATAGTTTAAGTTCAATTCTAAGCATGTTTGAATCCTACCAGTCAACACACTCAGAATGCAAATTTTCATCCATTTTCATGCATTTTGAGGACTCCCAGTTGTTAAACAAATTCATACAAGCACGAAGATCATTTTGCCCGACTTGAAGCATAGTTACTTACTTGATATTTTTTTTGCAATATCTTTCTCACTTCGTGTGCATGCCAGTGACTAGGTTTGGAACTTGATTTGGGTAATGTAAATCGAGCAGAAATATTTCTCAATAGATTGCTTTGCATGAGTTACGAGTGTGAGGGAGTAGTGGGAAGTGTTCGTGAATTCTTGTTATGATTGTGTGGGAGAAGAGTCTAAAGGATTTGAAGTTTAAACACCTTTTAGTGAACATTTCAAAAAAATTTGGGCCGAGTGGGGTAATCTTAACAATTCTGACCCTTGATGACTCATACCACGAGATGTAGGAAGGCCCTATGGCTCGTCCCTTTGACTCATAACAGAAAGATTGAGAAACTTAACTGTGGACCTACTAGCACATCTTACTACTCATACAATAGGGGTATGATTCGTACTATGACTCATAGGTGTATATTTTCATTGTGGTCCATGCCTTGCATAGTTCATAGCAGCAGTGAGTACTACCACCCATACAATGAAGTTATGAGTCGTAAGACCAACCGTACCCTGAACTAATACATTGAAATATATCTCTAGTTGTTGTCATGACTCATTCTATGGCTCGTACAACCCTCTCATGATTCATACTGGGACCCATAACACCAGCCTGTTCAGCAATTTTTCTGCCACCTATTTTTATTTCCTTTACACGCTAAACACACATAAGTTAATTAAATTGGGTTGCCTCTCAAGAAGCGCTTGATTTAACGTTGCGACATGATGAAGGTGGTTTGGTTGCTTAGAATTCACCAAACCACCACTTGGGTTGCTTCTCAAGAAGCGCCTGATTTAACATCGTGGCATGATGCAAGTCTCTTGACTACTCAGACTTCGTCAAGGAACTCAGATTCATCTTCTATTGCTAAGACAACTCTATATTCTTTTGGTTGCTTCATTGACCAACAGATGTTGAAGGTAACCTCTTATTTATTGAGTCTAAACTTCAACTGGCCAGCCTCCTCATCTACTAAGACTCTCACAATGGCAAGGAATGGACGCCATAAAATGATGGGGACCTCAAAATCAACCTTGCAATAAAGGATGACAAAGTCAGCTTTGAATATAAATCTATCAACTTTAACAAGCATATCAAACAGGATCCCCACAGGCTTCTTCATAGTTCGGTTGGCCATCAGTAGCCGCATGGTAGTCGGTGTGGGGGCTCCCAGCCCAACTGCTTAAATACCGCCAACGGCATCAGATTGATGCTTGCTCCTAAATCATAGAGTGCCCTTGCGAACTCAACATCACCAATTGTGCATGGAATAGTAAAGGCACCTGGGTCTTCCTTCTTCTAGGCCAGGACCCGTGAGGCTATAGAACTAAATTGATACACATTATCAGCGGGCTTATAGCTCATGGACCTCTTCTTCATCACAAGGTCCTTCATGAACTTTGGATATCCCAGCATCTGTTCCAATGCCTCTACTAATGGTATGTTTATAGATAAGTGTTTGAGCATTGACAAGAATTTCTAAAACTTACCATTCACCACCTTCTTGTTCATTCTTTAGTGGAACGGTTGCAGTGATCGTGGAATAGCCTTGTAAATTTGCATGGCTCCTTGTTCAGCTTCGGGCTTCTTTTCAACATTTGGGGCCTCAGTCAACTCAACATCCTCATTATGTTCCTTCTCAACAACATCTTTTTCATCTTTGATCACACTTTCTTTCTTCCTTTCAACTACAACCGACAGAGAGGGGTCAATCGTGGTCTTTTCAGTCCTAGTAATCACAGCCATGAAGTGACCATCATTCTTTGGATTCTAGACTGTGCTGCTAGGTAGTGTACCATTTTTCCTAGAGTTCATAGATGGTGACAGTTACCCTAGCTGTTGTTCGATCTGCTTGATCATCATCGCATGTGACTCCACTCTTTGATCCATGCTTGATATATCACTACGGATGTATTTCAACTGATCATCTATGGAGCTCACATTCTCTAGCATCTCCGCATTATGCTCTCTAACTTTGACTGTCTAGCCTCCTCCTTACGTTCATTAGGAGGCACATACAATCTAGCTCGATCATTGTGGTAACCTCATTCATTATCCACTCTCCCTCGCACTCACGACCTCAACTTCTATCTCTGTACCCATTCCAATTGTAGTTGTCTCTATATTTGTTTCGACCTTGGTTTCCAGAACCTTAGCGCCAAGTTTCTTGTCTAGAACCTTGGGCGTTGGCTCGGAAACCCACCACCTGATTGTCCAAGAAGTTTTCCTCCTCCTTTGAATCTAAGTGATCAGGCCCTGGCTCCTATCCCTGTGTCACAACTAAGTTCACCTTTCTGGATCCAACTCCCATGATGTGGTTAGTAAGCAAATCCAATGATGTGCAGATATGAGCCTGATCTTGGGCAAAATGGCATGCCCAAGTGATACTTTATAACATAGTTTTCGTCTTGTTTATCTACTTATTTATATACATTCTCGTGTAATTTTATGTAAATGTGAATATATATACTAACCAACATGATTAGTCTTGTCTTGTTTTAGTAGGTTTAAAATGAATTTGAGGAACTAATCTATGATTTGGTGAAGTGGAGGAATGGAATCGGAAGCAAAATGCAAAAGTTGGCAAGGAGGACACGCTAAACAGCCCACCTGCGCGACAGCAACATGCCACGACAGGCCAGGTTGCGCGACAAGAGCGTGTCACGGCCCCTAACGCGCTGCACAAGCTGCGTGCCATGCTTCCATTGCAGCAAGGGGCGGCCTGGCGTGTGTTTTATAAGAATTCCAGATTGCTTCCGCGATTCCTCCGTGTCACGGAGGTAAATTGGCGCGACCACCGCCGTGCCACAAAGCTATTCCATGCCGGGCATAATTTTATACACCTCTCATTTACTATAAATAGGTCCCTAAGCTCCTAAAAACATTTTGTCATGTAATATTTCTGAAAAACTACCAAGGAGTGAAGGGAGAAGTGGGAGAACTCACCTAGGGTTCTTAAATTTCATCTTC
>JACEIK010003808.1:61305-81144 GCA_018107945.1 Datura stramonium | reverse complement strand
GAGTGCCAGTATCCATTATTTCAGACAGAGGAGCACAGTTTACGGCTAGATTTTGGCAGTCGTTTCAGAGAGGTCTGGGTACGCAGATTAAATTGAGCACAGCGTTCCACCCTCAGACAGATCGACAAGCTGAACGCACTATTCAAACGCTCGAGGACATGTTGCGAGCGTGTGTGCTAGATTTTGGTGGTAGCTGGGACGAGCATTTACCCCTAATTGAGTTTGCTTATAATAATAGCTATCACTCATCTATCCAGATGGCGCCTTTCGAGGCATTATACGGGCGAAAATGCAGATCGCCGATCGGCTGGTTTGAAATAGAGGATGTAGCTTCAATGAAGGTTTTGTAGAGAAATCAGCTTGCTGAGAGAGCTACATGGGAAGTTGAAGCATATGTGATGGCTAGATACCTGCATCTTTTCCCTTTCGATCCTATTCCAGATTGAGGTATAAAATTCATCCATAGAACTCTATTTAGTCTCATGTCAACATCATGTCTCAAAGTTCCTTTCATGTTCTAGCATTCATGTGCATTTCATGAGTTTAGTTCAGTCATATATTTCAATCTGGAGTCAGTCACTCCGTCTGTTTTCAGCTATAATCATTCAATTTTGGGATTGTAATTCTTTTCCCTATCCTTCTAGTACTCATAAGTCAACATTCGAGAACGAATGTTCCCAAGGGGGAGATATTGTAACACCTGGAACCTCAAAACAGGTTGTTAAAGGAAAAAATAACAGGAATTGTAGGTTCGGTGCACGGAGTGACGGTGAGGATGATAGACCATCACATCCATAACGGTGCAAGTGATTATCGACACTCAAGCGATGGACAATCATTGGTGATGTCCACGTTCGAAAGCATGGATGACGATTCATAACGACCCTAATAGTGAGTTTGACGGTTGTTAGACCATCGACAAACTGTCATTTGGACCATCATTGGGTGTTTCTTAGTTCTGGGCTTGACGGTGGACTTAACTGTCAATCACTTCTACTATTAGGAGGAGGTTTTGACTCAGCCTTGATGTATAAGGGTGACGGTGGTATTGTTTAACCGTTGGTCAATAGATGGCCCATCGCCCGTACAGTCAAATCGCCTAATTGTTCAGTTATTCCCGATTCTCAAGGATAATTTTGTGATCTCCTATGCTTTTAACTCCTATACTACGTTTTTTAAGCCCTAAAAGGAGTTTTTTTAAGGGAGTTTAACCTATTCTAATGCTTTAGACTCCCATGCATGCAAAGTTTAGAAATTCCCTTTGAAGATCAAGCTTGAATCCCTCAATTTCTTACCTAATTCTCTTGAGCATTCAAAGATAGTTAGAGAATCAATCTACCCATGTATGTAGGCCATGAATGAGAGATTTATTTCACTCTTATGCACAAAATTCTTCTCAAGTTCATGAATTCAAGTTCTAATTCAAGTATATGATTTTATAGGATTTTAACCCAATTTTATGAAATTCTCTATGATATGTCTATAGGTCAATTCCCCTCATGTTCCGGAGCATGTTTTAAGATTTATGGGTAGATTTTATACACAATCTAATTATAAATTCATGATTTCAAGTTATTAGAAATTATACGCAATTATGCAAGTTTTATGAAAAGCCAAGTTTATGATTCATGATTTCAAGTACGATGAGATATCTAGCATGAATGAATGTTTATAAATAACCCAGGCATGAATCTATGATTTTGACTTATGGAGTCTATTTCAAGTATGATTGATTTTTTAACGATTTGGGTAAGCCCACACAAGTTAAGTATAGATTCCTGATTTAGCCAAGGCTAATAAGATCATCTTATCATATGTTTTGGACTCAAGACTCCCAATGCAGCTTATGATATGTTTTGGAGTCAAGACTTCCTATATTCAAATTTCAAACTACGCATATAATTATGATTTCTGCTTCATTGAAAAATGATGGGAGCACTATGCATGTTTTCGGGAGTAGTGTCTAGCACGGAGTAGGCATGGGGTTCCAAGGTTTCGCAAACTTAAAAATTTGAACCAATGTAGGGGTGTGTGTGTGTGTGTGTGTGTATATATATNTATATATATATATATATTGGGACCTCTCAAGGGAGTTTTCCCCTAACCCCAAGGATCCTCAACTTGATATCGATATCATGGTATAGTCCTTAGCCTTGTCAAGGTGTTGGATGGCTCTGCCTACTTGAGTGTGATAGATGGGCCATCATGTAAGCTCTATTGTTATGGTGTCAGTTATGACAAGTCTCCCATTGTTCCGCATGATTTCAGTAATTCATGTTCATGACTCATGCTATTATGTTTTATAGCAGATTTGACCCAATGATCAGTTTATGAATTTTTACTTATTGATTTGAGCTATGACAAGTCCTGTGATTCTATTTATAACCTTGGGTCACTATGTTCAAATATGATAATCATCTTATGCTATATATGTCTCAGATTCCAATTTCATCATGCAGTCCTTACTCTCATGATATATTGATTTATATTTATATCCATGATTTCTGTTAACATTTACTCAATATGATTTACATACCATACATAATCAGTACAGTCCAAGTACGCAATGCATACTTTATGTTGTATCATTTCATGATGTTACACCCCGTGAATTGTTAACGGCTAGTAGGCATATGCATGGGTTGTGACGAGTAAAGAGAGTTTGACGCATGTAGGAAAAGCCTCGAAAGTAGGGTCGGGTGAGGCCAGGACGCGGTGGGCCAGCACGACGCGCAAACCTGCTAGTGCTTTGGGCAACGTGGCGCGCAAGGAGGGCTAGAACCTTGGGAGGCGCTACGCGGCACTCTCCCAGGCGCATTGTCCAGAGCGAGGCACACCCTTGCCACTACCCATGTTATATATATAGCACCCTTGTTCTATTTTAAGGCATAACAAATGAGACCTCGGCCAGAGAGGGCGAAACACAACTTTGACTGTATTTATCGTCAATTATGCTACCAAATGTCATCCAAACACGAATTAAGTTCAGGTAACAATTCCTAGGCCTATGGGAAGCATTTCTAGGGAGTTATTTCTCAAAAATTTGCTCGGTGTACCAAAACCCCGCCGAGTAAAGGTTGTCAAAATTACTCCAAATTGAATTCTAAATGGCCACAGGCATTAGGTAAGCATTTCTCTCTTCTAAGCTCTCAAGAAAATGTAGGTTCGTGCCGAGTTATTTAGAGTTGAATTATAGTTAATATATTATCAAAACTTTTCATTGTTTGTCGAGAATAGTATTGAAATTAGCCCTATTATCTCAGTATAAGGGTTGCAGTTGGATAGAATCAGCTGTTACAAGTTGAAACTCCCCAGTTAGATGAAAGTTGGCACTCGAGGTATGTTAATGCTATCCTTTTCGACAAGTTACGTTTGTCGTAAAGTTAGTGCGACTTGTGTATCTATAGTACTTCAGAGAAAACCTATTGTGGTGCGCTATTATGAATAGAACTGAGACGACAGGAATGACATAGAAACCCTCGTCAGAGTTAACCCTAGCTAGATTGGTTTTTCCTTCCGACGTTTGGGTTGTTGGATGTTGTTGCCTATAGGGACATGCTTCTAGGGGCAGTTTGATGTCCAAAAGGACCAGATTAAGGCCATGAGGGCCGTATTAAGTTCCACTAGATTGAGGTCGTGAGGGCCATATTGAGTTCCACCAGATTCATATCGTGAGGGCCGTATTGAATTCCATCCGATTGAGGCCGTGAGGGCCGTATTGAGTTACACCAGATAGAGGCCGTGAGGGCCATATCTAGTTACAACATTTACATTATTATCCATAGCCAAGACAAGCCTTGGGATCCAGTTACAGCAGTTACATTATAACCCATAGTCGAGCTAACTCTCGGGGTCCAGTCACATGACGCAGACGTCTCAGACACAGACACAACTGCAGGAGCCTATCAGGATCAGATACATCTTTAGAAAATGAGTAATATTGAGTTTACAGTATGCTTACGAACCTTTAGTAGGCAGACAGTAGGACTGTGCCTTATTTGTACTTGTCGAGCTTATGGGGGCCCAGTTAGGTTCTTGTTTGTATATATACACTTGTTAGTTAGTTATTTCAGATGGTGAGATCACTCAGGTTAAACTCTTACCCTCTTTCATGATTACTTCAACTTTATCAGCTTTCATTTAGTTATTATTTTACTGCCTTACATATTTGGTACATATTGTACTGACGCCCATCTATGTGGCGCTGCATTACTTGCCTGTAGGTGCGAATAAACATGGTCAAGGACCTTATTATTCATCAATAAGAGTCATTAGTTCATTCAGCTCCTTTCTTCTGGAGTTGATAGTTAGAATAGGTTTGCTCTTTGTTGTATAGTTTATGGGTAGGTCAGGGCGCTGTCTCGACCATTACTCTTCTTTTAGAGGCTTGCAGGCTACAGATTACCACCTGTTAGTTTTGTTGTTGGCCATGTGGGCTCCATGTATGTTATATTTTGTTGTAATGGCCGTGTGGGGCGTAATTTAGCTATCAATTAGCAGCCTTTTCGGCTATAGCATAGTTACTGTTGCTTGTTTTCATTTAGTCATAACAAGACAGCATGATGGTCTTGTTGGCCCACATAGGATCCTTGTTGTTGCGTTGTTGTTAGTTAGGTATTTTCTTTTACAGGTGGGCTTGTTAGCCATAGGCTGTATTTACAGCCGAGATATAGCTCTTTGTTTTCTTGAAATAAGTTGCAGGTGTGCACCCGAAGTGCACAAGATCAGTCAGGTTAGATCAGATCCTAGTATGGCACTAGGTGCCAGTCATGCCTCTCAAGGTGGGGCGTGACAAACTTGGTATCAGAGGAAGGTCATATCCCAGGAAATCTACAAGCCATATCAAGTAGAGTCTTTTTATGGATATATTGTGCAGCATATTCTATAGACAGGAGGCTAGGAGACATAATAGTGTGGTTACTCTTCGTTCTCCTCCAGTCGTGCTATAGAGTTGTGTTGTATAGGGAAACTTCCTAAGCTTATGTTATTCTACTTATTTACAGAGAAATGTTGGACGCACATGGACCGCAACTGGTCGAGAGTTGGATGTGGCGGTAGGAGAGGACACTATTAGGTGGGACCAGTCAGAGTAAGCCCGATCTATAGACGATAGGGAGATGTCGCCTAGATCTTCCCAGCTCTTACCGTCTCACTCACAGCCCTCTAGGGCAGCAAATACACCATTACCACCCCCATCCATTCTTGTGCCATCGGATCAGAAGCTCAGGGTGCATTTTACATGTTGGTTCAGATGATGGTTGCCCAGTGTCAGCCTCAGCCAGTAGTACTAGCTGCTGTTGAGCCTACTAAGGGGCTCGGGAGTTTGAGAGTCCTTGAGTTCCTTGCTTTAAGTCCCCCACAGTTTATAGGGACAGATTATAGAGAAGACCCCTAGAACTTGATAAATCAACTGTAGAGAATATTCATAGTTATACATGTCTCATCCACAGAATCAATCGAGTTAGCAGTATTCCAATTGTGAAAGGTAGCAGTTTTATGGTACGAGAGTTGGGAAAGATCCCATGGCAGAGATGCACCTCCACCTACATGGCCTAGCTTCTTTGAGGCTTTCATAGACCACTACTTTCCCGTAGAGGTCCAGCAGGCTAGAGTAGAGCAATTTTTACATCTGGAGCAGGGCAGAAAGAGTGTTAGAGAATATGCATTGAGATTTGATTCCTTAGCCAGATATGCGCCCTTATTTGTTGACACTATGCTAGCCAGGGTGCACCAGTTTATTATAGGACTGGCACCAAAATATGTGGAGTCTTTCATTATGGACACACTACGAGATGATATGGATATCTTATAGATTCAGGCCTTTTCTCAGAACGAGAGGAACGCAGACAGCGCCAATACGCCATGGACAGGGCAGGTTAGGATCAACGTCGGAGGGCCAAACCCACAAACATTCAGTCAAACTTATGGATGGGCCCAAGCCTCATTTATAAGGTAGGCCACCTAGGCCACTACTCAGCAGTAGTAGGGCAGCAGATCAGATCGCCATGGACAATTAGGGCCCGACTAGAGTTCACGAGTATCAGGCTCACAACCGCAGAAAAGGCCAGATCAGATGGGACCAGCAGTACCACGTTGCAGCACCTGTCATAAACTACATCCAGGGAGATGCAAGTATGGTTCCACTTCCTGTTATTACTGTGAACAGGAGGGACACATAATGAGCGATTGTCCTAACTAGACGCCAGGGCGGTCAGGACCACCAAGATAGATCCTCAGCGGGTTCATATGTCATAGCCCCTTCTGCAAGGCGCGGTCCCTCCGCTCCATACGGCAGAGGCCGAGGTAGATCAGGGGAATCTAGTTCAAACAGTGGTCAGGATTGCACATATGCACTACCGGGGCGACATGAGTCAGAATTATCGCCAGATGTTGTGACAGGTATATTAGATGTTTGCTCTCACTCATTTAATGCTTTGATAGATTTGAGCTCCACTTTGTCGTATGTTACTCTATTAGTGGCCCGAAAGTTTGATATAGTGCTTGAAATGCTTCAGTGACCCTTCTCAGTGTCTACACCCATCGGTGACTCTATTATTGCTAAAAGAATTTACCGGAATTATACAATAGAGATTGTTGCCGACCTTAGCAAATCTAGTAGAACTAGAAATGATTGATTTTGATGTAATTATTAGTATGGATTGGTTGGCACCATGTTACACCACTGTAGAGTTGTAGACCAGAATTGTCCGATTTCACTTCAAAGGAGAGGTAGTGCGAGAGTGGAGAGGTAATACAGCGATGCAAAGAAGGTAAGTTCATATCTTATCTTCAGGCGAAAAAGTTGATAGCAAAGGATTGTATCTACCATATTGTTAGGGTTCGGGATGTGCAAGAAGAATCCCCGACTCTCCAGCCCATACCAGTGGTTAATGAGTGTCCAGATGTATTTCCAGATGAACTTCCTGGTATTCCCCTAGAGCAGGAAATAGATTTCTCTATAGAATTGCTACCAGATACTCAGGCTATATCCATCCCTCCATATCAAATGGCCCCTATTGAATTGAAAGAATTGAAAGAACAGTTGAAAGACTTGTTGGATAAGGGTTTTATCAGGACGAGTACTTCTCCGTGTGGTGCACCAGTTCTGTTTGTGAGAAATAAAGATTGTTCCCTACGTATGTTTATAGATTATCGATAGTTGAATAAAGTTACTGTTAAGAAAAAATATCCTCTTCTAAGAATAGATGATTTATTTGACCAGTTGCAAGGGGTGAAATATTTTTCCAAAATTGACTCGAGATCCAGGTACCACCAGGTTCGAGTTCGGGAGAAGGACATACAGAAGAAAACTATTAGGACCAGATATGGTCATTTGGAATTCCTAGTTATATCCTTCGGGTTGACACATGCACCAGCAGTGTTTATGGACCTAATGAATAGTATCTTGAGGCTATATTTAGATCTATTTGGGATAGTGTTCATTAACGATATTTTCGTATACTCCCGCTCAGAAGCGGAACACAGAGATCATTTACGAATAGTACTTCAGATCCTCAGGAACCACCAACTATATGCAATTTTTCTAAATGCGAGTTCTGGTTGAATTTCGTAGCTTTCATAGGCCACATTGTATCAGAGGCTGGTATTCAGGTGGATTCACAGAAAATTGAGGTAGTAAAGACATGGCCTAGACTTACAACTCCAGTGGAGGTTCGTAGATTCCTGGGATTAGCCGGGTATTACAGGAGGTTTGTGGAAGTATTTTCTACCCTGTCAGCGCCTTTGACTAAATTGACTCTAAAGGCAGCCAAGTTCCAATGGACAGAGGCCTATGAGCAGAGTTTCCAGGAATTGAAAAATAAATTGACGTCGGCACCAGTGTTAGCTTTGCCAGAAGGTTCAAAGGGTTATGTTGTATATTGCAATGCTTCGGGCATTGGTTTAGGGTGCGTTCTGATGCAACAGGGAAAGGTAATTGCGTATGCTTCAAGGCAATTGAGGAAACATTAAAAGAATTATCTCATCCACAATCTGGAGTTAGCTGCAGTGGTTCGTGCCTTATAAATATGGAGGCATTACTTGTATGGTGTGCATGTGGATATTTTACTTATCATAAAAGCCTCCAGTACATTTTCATGCAGAAAGAGCTAAATTTGCGACAGTACTTTTGGCTATAATTATTGAAAGATTATGATGTGAACATCTTGTATCACCCAGGGAAAGCTAATATCGTAGCTGACGCCCTTAGCCGCAGATCCATGGGCAGTTTAGCACATTTGAGACCAGAACAAGGGGAAATAACTCGAGATTTACATCGCCTAGCTAGTTTGGAAGTTCAGTTAGTAGGTTCAGAGGATAATGGGGCTATAATTCAGAAGACAGTAGTATCCACCATGATTGTAGAGGTAAAAGAACGATAGTACAAGGACCCAAGTTTGGTACAGTTTAGAGACCAGGTTCGACGAGGCGAAATATCAGCTTTTGAGATAACTAAAGATGGGGTTTTGAGATACAGAGGTCGCCTTTGCATTCCAGATGTAGCAAGGCTCCGCCAGCAGATTATGGCAGAGGTACATTACTCTCATTACTCTCTTTATCCAGGTTTGACAAAGATGTACCAAGACATTAAAGAGATATATTGGTGGCCAGGAATGAAGAGGGGTGTAGTCGAATTCATAGAGCAGTGTCCTAAATATCAGTAGGTAAAGGCTGAACATCAGAAAGTTGGCAGATTAACTCAGGAGATGGCTATACCTATGTGGAAATGGGAGGCAGTTAATATGGATTTTATGATAGGAATACCCCGTACTAAGCATAAATTTGACTCTATTTGGGTTATTGTTGATAGGTTGAAGAAATCATCTCACTTTCTGCCAGTCCGGACTACATTCTAAGCCGAAGATTATGCCAAGCTATATTAAAGAGATAGTCCAATTGCACGGTGTCCTAGCATCTATCATCTCTTATAGAGGGGCACAATTTACAGCTAGATTTTGGCAGTCATTTTAGAAAGGTTTGGGGATACAAGTTAGTTTGAGTAAAGACTTCCACCCCAGATAGACGAAAGAGTGCACTATTCAAACACTTGAGGATATGTTACGGGAATATGTGCTAGATTTTGGAGGAAGTTGGGATGAGCATTTACCCCTTATTGAATTTGCATATAATAATTGCTATCATTCTGCAATTCAGAAGGCACCTTATGCGGCATTATATGGGCGGAAATGCAGGTCCCCTATCAGATGGTTTGAGGTAGGAGAGGCAGAGTTAGTCAGACCTAATATGATTCACCAGTCAGAGGAGAAAGTGAAACTCATCAGAGAGCGGTTATTGACTTATGAAGTCTGTTTCAAATAAGCATGATTTTTTAAAGATTTGGGTAAGCCCACACAAGTTAAGTATATTTTCATGATTTAGCCAAGGCTAATAAGATCATCTTATCATACGTTTTGATGTCAAGACTCCCAATGCAGCTTATGATATGTTTTGGAGTCAAGACTCCCCATGTTTAAATTTCAAACTTCGCATGTAATTATGATTTCAGCTTCGTTGGAAAACGATGGGAGCACTATGCATGTTTTCAGGAGAAGTATCTAGCACGGTGTAGGCTAGGGGTTCCAAGGTTCCCAACCTCTCAAAGAAGTTTTCCCCTAATCCCGAGGGGCCTCAACTTGATATCGATATCATGGTATAGTCCTTAGCCTTTTCAAGGTGTTGGATGGCTCTGCCTACTTGAGTGTGATAGATGGGGCATCATGTAGGAGAACTTGCATGTTGAGAATTATGCATATAACTGGCGGTCTCTGATGATTTGAAGTACTATTCACATATGATCTCTATGTTTAGCCTCTAAGCGTGAATATACTAGAATATCACCAATGAACACTATCACAAACAAATCTAAATATGGCCTGAAGATGCTCTTCATCAGATCCATGAACACTTCCTAGGCATTCTTCAAACCAAAGGACATAACTAAGAATTCAAAATGACCATATCTGGTCCTGAAAGCTGTCTTTGGGATATCTTTCTCTTGAACAAGCACCTGATGATACCCGGATCTTAAATCAATTTTTGAGAAATATTTCGCCCCTGGCAGCTGATCAAACAAATCATCTATCCTTTGAAGAGGGCATTTATTCTTAATAGTAACTTTATTAAACTGCTAATAATCTATACACATTCATAGGGAGCCATCTTTCTTTCTCACAAACAACACTGGCGCACCCCACAGCGAAGTACTAGGCCTGATAAAACCCTTATCTAACAAATCTTTCAACTATTCTTTCAGCTCTTTCAATTCGGTGGGAGCCATTAGATATGGAGGGACAGATATAGGTTGTGTACCTGGTAGCAAGTCGACAGAGAAATCGATCTCACCCGCTAAGGGAATACCCAGGAGCTCATCTGGGAACATATCTTAAAACTCATCAACCACCGGGATGGACAGAAGAGTTAGGGATTCTTATTGCATATCCCGAACCCTAACAATATGGTAAATACAACCCTTCACTATCATCTTTCTCTCTTGAAGATAGGATATGAACCTACCTTTTGGCGTAGCCGCATTACCTTTCCATTCTCGCACTACCTCCCCTGGAAAGTGAAATCGGATGATTCTAGTCCAACAGTCCTCATTGGCATAACATGGACCTAGCCAATCCATACCCATAATTACATCAAAATCAATCATTTCTAGATCCACCAAATCTGCTAAAGTCTAATGAGGACAATCACTACTATACAGCCCCAATAAATTCTCTTAGCAATAATGGAGTCACTGATGGGTGTAGACATCGAGAAGGGTTGCTGAAGCGATTCTGGCATTATACCAAACTTTCAGGCCACTAATGGAGTAACATAGGACAAAGTGGAACCTGGGTTTATCAAAGCATAAACTGAGTAAGAGCATACATCCAGCATACCTGTCACAAAATCTGGTGACGACTCTAGCTCCTGTCTTTCTGCTAAAGCATAAGTGCGATATGGACCACTGCTAGAACTAAATGCCCATGTTCTACCTCGGCCTCTACCAGCTAGAGCTAAAGGCCTACGCCTTGCTGAAGGTGTCAAAGCATGTGACCCTACTGAAAACCTGTTTGGATGGTCCCGATCACCCTGACCTCTAGCTGGAAAACCCCTTATCATATTACCCTATTGTCCACAAGTATAACAAGTAGTAGAACCGTACTTGCACGTCCCAAAATGCCATTGATCGCAGATGCTACAACGCGGTATTGCAACCTTACTATGATCTGATCCCCTCTCCTGCTGGGAACTTAATGCTCGCGAGCTCTCATCGTGACTTAACTATCCATGATAATCTAATCTACCACTCTGCTATTGCTGAGGGGAAGGTCTAGGTATTAAAAATTATGCCATATTATGCATGTTTTAAGAAAATTCAAGCCAATTTAGGATTTCAAGTATGATAGAGTAAATAATGTTGTGATTATAATGCATGATTCACACAACAAACCTTCATGAATTTCATGGATTTTAGAATATAATGATTTCCTCAAGTATGCATGGTTTTTACAAGTATCATGTTTATGATTATAGCCGACTCACACACCTATTTTATAGCTAGTTCACGTATCTCAAGCATGTTTACCAATCTCATGATTTCAACTAGCCCATGTACTTCAAGTATGTTTCATGATTATGATATGAGCACTATATATATTTTGGCTGAGTAGACTAGGGTTCTAGTGCACCCAGGCCTTAGAACTATGTGCCAACGTATCCATGATGGGGTCCTCCTTGAGAGTGTCCCCCATACCCGTATGGGCAACCTATGAGTGATATCATGCCTTTTTTCTGTTCGTACACTTGCCAAGGTATGAACACCCTCCCGACTAGGGTTTTATAGGTCGGGCTTCATGTATGCTCACATGGGGTATGTCGGTTATAAGAATCACCCATTTTCCCTTAATTTCTATATATAAATATGTTCTTAATTTATGACGTTATGACCAATGGTGGTCCATTTTATGTTTAATATCCTACCTTTTTACTGTTTTACTCTCATGATCTATCTTGACTTTTATGCATGATTTCTTGATATTTACTAAGAATGTTTTTACTTACCTTGCATAATCAGTACATTTCAAGTAGTGACCGCATATTCTATGCTATATCATTTTATAATATAGGTTCAGGTGATCAAGCTCAGTCTCGTCGATAGCTCGCTCCCATCTCTGCCAAGTTCAGCCCTACTTTGGGTGAGTCCTCATCATCCAAGGACATGTATCAATTTAGTTTTGTTTTGTCAGTTTTATTTCAGTTTTGTAGATAGCTAAGGGGGCGTGTCCTAGCATCTCAGATAATAGAGCCTTTTTAGACATAGACTAGTATGTTCAGCGTTGAAATTTAGTGTTGTGATGTTATCGTTTAATATACGTTATGTTATTCATACTTTTTTTTATTCATGCTTAAGTGATTAGTTTCATTTTTAGTTTATTCTCTTGCGTCGCTAAACATATGCCACGTGTTTATTGGAGCCATCAATCGTTCTAGGTTCTGTGTCACGATTCGGGGTCCTAGCTCGGGTCATGACAAACTTGGTATCAGAGCCAAGGCTTAGGTTTATCATAGGATGTCTGAAAGCCACGTTAAGTAGAGTCTTTTCCAAGGGTGGGAAGTGTGCCACACTTATGGGAAAGAGGCTACAAGACGTTTTAGGAAATTTCTCTTCTATCATGATCTATGCCTTTTGATGAAGTACCTCACTATTCCTCTAACTCATGCTATATGTGTTTGTAGAGATATGCCTCCATGCCGAGGTAGTGGTAGAAGAAATTGCAAAGGAAATAGCCATGACTATGGCAATGGTGATGGGCATCAGCAAGCTGCACCAGCACCAACAAATCCTTCACCCGAGCAAGTCACTCATGTCGAGTCCAAGGCGGTATTCCAGATGTTGGCACAAGCCTAGACCACTCAGGTAAATCAGCAGCAGGTGGCCCATGTTTCCCAGAATAGGAACACAGCAGCGGCGCGAGTGCGAGACTTTCTTAGGATGAATCCACCTGACTTTTTGGGGTCAAAAGTTGATATGGACCCGCATGAATTCATTGAGGAAGTGCAGAAGATCACCCAAATTAAGGGGTGACTGGAGAAGAGAGAGAATACTTAGCCTCCTATCAGCTGAAGGGAGTTTCTTACATATGGTTCAGCTAGCTGGAGGAAAGTAGGGCAGTGGAAGCAATTCCCGTAAGTTAGGATGAGTGCGTGACTGCCTTGTTGGATAGGTTCTTCCCTAGAGATGTAACACCTTAAATTTTCCTAAGACTAGATTTAGGAAGTTGAATATGTTATATAGAGAAGTCTGAAATTTTCTCTCAGTACAATCGAAGGTACGAGTCCTAGTCAGATGGTACGGGTTGTACGAAGACTCGTGGTTTAGATTAGAGGCTTCTTTACCCAGACCATGAGTCCATATTACGAGTCATGGATTTGTGGTACGACTCATGGTGACAAGAGTCGTAGTATGCATTTGGGTTATTAGTTGCTGGTCCTACGAGCGATTATACGACTCATAGCATGGAATTACGATTCATACTAGGAGTTGTTGAAATAAATAGAGAGTTGGAGAAAAATGGACTGGCTAGTTACGAGCAGACACCAAGAGTCATAGGTTGATTGTATGACTCATGGTACGAATTGTGGTGACTGTCAGTGAGTATTTTCCAAGCAAATCATTAAGGGTATTTCCAAAATTTCAATGCTCCTATCTTTTTAATGACACCGTTTTATGCTCTGAAAGGAGTGTTTTAAGAGGGTTTAACCTACTCTGATACATTAGGCTCCCATGCGTGCAAGTTATTGAGAACCCTTTTCAAGATCAAGCTAGAATTCTCCCAATTCTCTTGAGCTTTCAAGGTTAGCTTGAACATTAGTTTACCCAGGTATATAGGGGTATGAATGAGTGTTTCCTTCCACTCTCATGCCCAAATTTCTCCTCATGCTCATAAATTCATGTTTTAGTTCAAGTGTATGGATTTATAGGGTTTTAACCCAATTTTATTAAATTCTCTATGATATATTTGTGGGTCCAATCCCCTCATGTTCTAAAGTATGTTTTAAGTCTAATGGGTATAGTTTATACACAATTTGATTATAAATTCATGATGTCAATTATTAGAAATTATGCCCTATTATGCAAGTTTTGTGAAAAGTCAAGCTTATGATTCCTGATTTCAAGTATGATGAGATATCTAGCATGAATGAATGTTTATGAACTCCTCACTTATGATTCCATGATTATGATTTATGAAGTCTATCTCAAGTACGCATGATTTTACGATTTGGGCAAGACCATACAAGTTAAGTATGTTTTTATGATTTTGCCAAGGATAATAAGATCAGCTTATGATATGTTTTGTAGTCAAGACTCCCAATGCAACTTATGATATGTTTTGGAGTCAAGACCCTCAATGTTCATATTTCAGGCTATGCATTTAATTATGATTCATATTTGTTGAAAAATAATGTGAGCACTATGCATGTTTTTGGGTGTAGTATCTAGCACTAAGTAGGGTTGGGGTTCCAAGGTTCCCAGGTCTCAGAAACTATATGCGCACATAGGTTTATTTATATTTGGGACCTCTTAAGAGAGTTTTCCCCTGCCCCAAGGGGCCTTAGCTTGATATCAATATCATGGTACCGTCCTTCGCCCTTGCAAGGTTTTGGACGGCTCTGCCCACTTAAGTGTAATAGTTGGGGCATCATATAAGCTCTAATGTGATGGTGTCCGTTATGATGAGTCTCCCATTGTTCCTCATGATTTCATTTACTCATGTTCATGACTTATGATTTATATTTTACAACAGATTTGACTCAATGATTAGTTTATAAGCTTTTAATTACGATTTTAGCTATGAAAAGTCATATGATTTCTATTTCTAAATCTTGGGTCACCATGTTCAGTTATGATAATTAGCTTATGACTATATATGTCTCAGATACAGTTTTCAACATGCAGTCCTTACTCTTATGATTTAATGATTTATATTTATATGCATGATTTCAGTTAAAATTTACTAAGCATGTTTTACATACCCTACATACTCAGTACATTCAAAGTACTGACCGCATTAATATAGGTTCAGGTGATCCAGCTCAGTCTGACCAATAGCTCGCTTCCCCTATCAGCTCAATTCAACCCTCACTTAGGTAAGTCTTCATTATTTGAGGGCGTCTAACATTTAAGTTTTGTGTTGTTAGTTTTTTTCATACTTGGAGTTAGTTATGGGCTTTTCCTAATATCTCATTAATTAGTAGAGGCTTTTTAGACATAGACTAGTATGATCAGCTTTGAGAATTGGCGTTGTGATGTATCATTTAATATATGTTTTATGTCACTCAGACTTCTTCTTATTCATGTTTAAGTTATCAGTTTCCGCTTTAATTTATGCTCTCTAATTTCTATGTTCATGACATTGGTTGACTTGGAGCCATTCGTGGTTCTAGGTCCCATGTCTCGATTCGAGGTCCCAGCTCGAGTTGTGACAAGTGAGTTGAGGGAGGCAAAGGCAGCGGAGTTTGTCAACTTGAAGCAGAACCATAGGCCTGTCCAAGAATATAACTTGGAGTTTACCCGGCTGTTTAAGTATGCGTCGGAGATGGTTGCGGATTAGAGGGCTCGTATGAGCAAGTTTTTGAATGGAGTAGTAGATTCGCTAGTCAAGGAGTGTAGGATAGCTATGCTAAATAGTTTCCTAGATTTCTCTCAGTTTGTTATATACGCCCAGAAGATAGAGTAGAGCAGATAAAAGGGAAGGGGAGAGAGGCAAAGAGGGCTAGGACATGGAGCTATGGGAAGTTCCAACAGAGGTCCAGTGGTGGACATCGCCCTCAGACCAACCAGAGGTCATCATCCCCAGCCCCATCTTCGATCCGTGCTTCATCAAGAACTAGACATGACCAGAGGGGTAGAGAATCAGGCTCTAGAGGCCAAGGGAGCATGACAGGAGAGCGCACTTTTCTATCCTGTGCAAAGTGCATAAATAACGACCCTAGGCGATGTTTAGGTTGCTTAGATACTCTTTTCAGGTGTGGGAAACCCCGACATAAACAAAAAGATTAACCTTCAGCTAGATAGGGTGATGGTGGGATCCGCACCCTGGCTACCAATTCAGCAGCTCCGGAAGCCCACCTATCTCAGCAAGGCACATCTTCTAGTGTAAGTGGTGACCAGCACTAGAACATGTTCTATGCACTATCTTCTCATCAGGAATAAAAGGTCTCACCTGACGTGGTTATTGATATGTTACAAGTATTCCATCTTGATATGTATATGTTGTTAGATCCAGGGGCTACTCTTTCTTTCGTGACTCCTTATGTTGTCATTAGTTTCGGAGTTAGTCCCAAAACCCTATTAGAACCTTTCTCAGTATCTACTCCTGTCGGTGAGTTAGTTTTAGCTCGATGGGTGTATAGAAATTTCCCTATCACAGTCCTTAAAAATTCCACCTCAACCGACCTAATGGAGTTAGATATGACATATTTTGATGTTATTTTTTGTATGGATTGGTTACATTCATGTTTTTCCTTAGCATATTGTAGAACTCATACAGTAGAGTTCCAATTTGTAGGTGAGGCAACCCTAGAGTTGAAGGGTAGTTTAGCTGTACTTATAGGTCATTTTGTTTCCTATCTTAAGGCAAGAAAAATGATCTCTAAAGGTTTTATATATCATCTAGTTTGGGTCAAGGATTCTGTTTCCGAGGCCCCGACTCTTCAATCAGCTTTTGTTGTATGTGAGTATCCATAGGTGTTTTCAGATGATCTACCGGGAGACCCTTCAAAGTGGGAGATTGACTTAGGTATTGACCTTCTCCCTGATACGCAACTTATATCTATTTCTCCTTAAAGAATGTCTCCAGTTGAGCTAAAATTTTTGAAAGATCTCCTAGATAAGGGTCTTATCATACCTAGTAAATACCCTTTGGGTGCTCCAATTTTCTTTATTCGAAAAAAGGATGGTTCCCTCAAAACGTGCATTGATTATCGGTAATTGAATAAGGTCATAATCAATAATAAGTATCCCCTCCCTAGGATCGATGACTTGTTTGACCAGCTTGAAGGTTCTAAGTGCTTCTCAAAGATGGACCTCAGATCTGGATACCATTAGCTCAAAGTTAGAGAGAGTGGCATTCCAATGACAACATTCAGGACTTGGTATGGTTACTATGAGTTTGTAGTAATGTCTTTTGGACTAACGAATGCTCTTGCAACTTTTATGGATTTGATGAACAGGATGTTCAAGTAGTATTTAGATTTGTTCGTGATTGTCTTCATAGGTGATATTCTCATATACTCTTGGAGCGATAAGGAGCATGATGATTATTTGAGGATTGTGTTGCAGACTCTCAAGGATATCCAGCTATTCGCTAAATTTAGCAAGTGTAAGTTTTGGCTGAACTCAGTAGCATTTTTGGGCCATGTGGTGTCTAGAGAGGGTGTGCAAGTGGACTCTCAAAGGATTGAAGTGGTGAAGAATTGTCCTAGACAAGTTAGTACTTCAAATATTAGGAGTTTGGTTTAGCTGGCTAGTACAGGAGATTCGTGAGGGATTTTCAGCACTGTTGACTAAGTTTACCTAGAAGAAGGTCAAGTTTCGGTGGTAGGACGCTTGTGTGAAGAGTTTTAGGAGTGAAAGACTCGATTCACTTTAGCTCTAGTATTGACCCTACCGGAGGGTATGGACGATTTTGTTGTGTATTTTGAGGCCTCAAGGGTTTTTCTTGGTTGTGTGTTGTTGTATCATGGTTAGGTCATTACATATTCCTCCAGACAACTTAAGACTCATGAGAAGAATTATCCGATGCATGACCTAGAGTTGGCAGCTGCATGTTTTTTTTGAAGATTTGGAGACACTACTTATATGGGGTGCATGTGGATATGTTCATGAGCCACAAGAGCCTTCATTATGTGTCTATTCAAAAGAAATCGAATTTGCAGCAAAGGAGATGGCTAGAGCTTCTCAAGGACTATAATATAAGTGTCCTTTATCATCCGAGAAGGGCTAATGTATAGGCGGATGATCTTAGCAGGTTGTCCATGGAGAGCGTGTCTCATGTTGAGGATGGGAGAAATTAGTTTGCAAAGGATGTCCATAGGTATACTTGTTTAGGGGTTCGCATTGTTGACTCGATAGAATGTGGTGTAATTTTTCAGAGTGGGTCAAAATATTCATTGGTGACCGAGTTTAAGGTTAGGCGAGATGAGTATCCTATCCTTGTGAAACTAAAGGAAGTTGTCAAGAATTAGAAAATGGAGGTCTTTTCCCAAGGAGGAGATGGTGTACTCCGATATCAGGTAAATTGTGTGTGCTAGCTATTGATAATTTGAGAGAGCGGATGTTGAGCGAGGCTCATGGATCTCGGTATTCTATCCACCTAGGTGCCACCAAGATATACCCTGATCTACGGGAAATCTAATTGGTGGAATGACATGAAGAAGGACATAGCAGAGTTTGTGGCTAAGTGTCTAAATTACAAGCAGGTGAAGGTTTAGCATTAGAGACTTGAGGGTATGCTCCAAGATATTAGAATTCCTACTTGGAAGTGGGAAGAGATTAATATAGACTTTATTGCAGTATTGCCTCGTACCCGCCAACAATATGACTCTATATGGGTGACTATGGACAGGTTGAGAAAATAAACCCTTTCTTACCTATCAAAACTACCGATTTAGTTGAGGATTATTCTAGATTATACATTTAGGAGTTAGTTTGGTTGCATGGGGTTCCTTTGTCCATCATCTCACATAAGGGGTACCCAATATACCTCTCAGTTTTGGCGATCATTTCAGAAGGGTCTTGGAACTCAGGTAAAGCTTAACATAACTTTTGACCCGTAGACCGATGGTCAGGCTGAGTGGACCATTCAGACTCTTGAGGATATGTTAAGAGTGTGTGTGATTGATTGTAAGGGCAGTCGAGATGATCACTTGCCTCTCATTGAGTTCTCTTACAATTATAATAGTTATTATTCTAGCATTTAGGTGGCTCCATTTTAAGCTCTCTATGGGCAGAGGTGTAGGTAACTAATTGAATGGTTCGAGGTAGGTGAGGCGACACTGATCAGACTAGATTCATGTCATGAGGCCATGGAGAAGTTTTAGCTTATCAGAAAATGGCTGAAAAGAGCTCAGAGTCGTCAAGATTCTTATGCGGATGTTAGACTGAGAGAGCTTGAGTTTGAGGTTGATGATTGGTATTTTTGAAGGTGTCCCGATGAAGTAGGTGATGAGGCTTTGGAAGAAAGGGAAGCTTAGTCCCTGATATAGTAGTCCTTATATGATTCTGAGGCAACATAACAAGGTGGCATATAAGTTAGAGATACCAACTGAGTTAGCTTTGGCACATCCAGTTTTCTATATATCTCTATTAAAGAAGTGCATTAGTGACCAGGCCTTAGTTATTCCGGTGGAGAGAAGAGGTATGAAGGATAGCCTTACCTATGAAGAGGTTGAGCTTGAGATCCTTGATCGTCAGGTTCATAAGTTAAGGAACAAGCAAGTAGCTTTAGTGAATGTTTTTGGAGGAATCAGCTTGTTGAGGGAGCTACATGAAAAATCGAAGCATATCTGATAGCCAGATACCTGCATCTTTTCTTTCCAGCTCCGTTCCACCATGAGGTATCAGTTTCCTCCTTATTACAATATTCAGTTTTATTTCAAGTTCATGTTTGTAAGTTCCTTTCATGTCATAGCTGATCTTGGGCAGAATTATATGCCCAAGTGATACTCAAATGCTTCATTTCATCTTTTTTATCTATCGTTATTGGTGCATTCTCATGTAATTTGTAGTTAAAATGTGAATTTATACTAACCAATATGATTAGCGTTGTTTTGCAGGAAAAATGTATT
>JACEIK010003808.1:0-28243 GCA_018107945.1 Datura stramonium | reverse complement strand
GGTGGGCTGTTTTGGGCCTCCTCTTTGCCGATGTTTGCGTGTTTATTCCGTCTCCAAGCCTCTACTTCACCAACTCATGGATTAACTCCTCAAAAGTCATCAAAACCTACAAAAAAAAGGCTAATCATGTTGGTTAGCACATATCTTCACATTTACATGAAATCACATGAAAATGTATAAAATAACTTAGACAACACGACTAATTTAAGCTATAAAGCGTATCACGGACCCTATATTTTTTCCCGTGAAAAGTAGTATCGAACACCAGTAGGTTCGGGACCCAGGTTCTACACCGGATCTCATAAATTATATGCCATCGTAGGTATGTTAGGATCTCCTTTGTATCTGTTCCCGACCCAAATGGCGCTCTTCATGGCGATATCACACTTTCATGGTTCTACCCTTGTCAAGGTATGAACAACCTCCCGACTAGGTTTACAAGTCAGGCTCCATGTATGCTCATATAGAGTATGTCGGTCAAGAGAAGTCTCCCACTGTTCCTCATGATTTATGCATGATTATGTTTATGTATGTTGGCTCAAGTAATTTTTAATAAATCTTTTCTCTTATGAATATGATTATGATTGTATTATGAATGTTTTCAAAACCTTGAGCTTTACAATATGATATGTTACGATATTTATGTCATGAGCATGTTGTCATACTCTTATGATGTTTTATGAGCTTTTATATATTTTAAATATTCACTTTATTTACCTTGCATACTCTGTACATTCCACATACTGACCGCATACTTTCTATGTTGTATCGTCTTATGATACAGGTTCTGGCTCTTAGGCTCATCCCCATAACTTGACCCCTTCAGAGTGTGCTTTAGGCTTATTGGTGAGTCCTCATCTTCCGAGGGCCGTTCGACAGACATTTCTACTCCTTTTACAGTTCAGTACTTGTTTGGGTTAGTTGGGGTGTTGTCCCATCAACCCATCGTATGTAGTAGAGGCTTTCAGACAATATATAATACTCAGCTTGTGTGTATGTTTAGAGATTCCCTTACGTACGATATCTTATTATTATACTTACGTTTCCTCTATGTCCTATGATTAGTATTCCTCTTATAATGAATAAAATTAGATGTATGCTTATGTCATGGGTTGACTTGGGGCTCCTCGGGGTTCCTTGTCCCGTTTCGCGATTTGGGTCTGCGTTCGGGTTGTGAAAGTACTTAAACATACATTAGAATACTTGGACTCAATTTTAGATACTTCGGATCGATATTCCTTCAATACAGAACTTGGTAATCTGATAACTTGCCTTTACCTTTAGGAATTGAAGTTATGGAATCTATATTTTAATTTAAGCACTTTAAGACATATGTATATAAGGGTAGGTAACCACATTAAGGAATCGCTGCGTTGATACTCTCGTTTACCCTTTCTAGTTTAATATTAGTTTCTTAGCTTACATTGTGATTTGGCGGAGGTTTTCCTCTTAATTTCTGTTGATTCTAGGCTGGAAATACAGAGAAAATCAAGAACCTAAGCAATCAGGTTGAACTTCAGATGAGGGGAAATTTTCTGGGCAGCAAACAATTTAATATTTAAAGATGTGGTATGGTGGACATTTTTAAGTAGTGGCCACGTCACCTTCTTGATAGTGCCTCAGTAATATACCTATAACTTTTTACTTTCAACTCTGATTGAAGAGTTGTTTAATGTTCAAAGAACTAGACTCAAATAACTTTAATTTGATAGACCTTACGACTTCTAACTCATTATAGATAGTGAGATATGATCACTTAAATTTTACACTTTTTCATGAACTTCACATACTCTTCTCTCTTCCTTATATATATATTTCCCTCCTCCCAAACAGCCGACATACAATCCCCATTTCCCTTAACATAGCATACAAATATAAAATAATCATCAAAATTTTCTATGGTGTAACATCCTCCCCCCTTAGAAACATTCATCCTCGAATGAGTGTTAACTCCACTTTATCATGCTCTAAAAGTATAGTCACTTAAGGAACACCATATCAAATACATACCTTGTGTCANGCTGTGCTGCCTTTCCACTATCTCACTGCCGCCCCTGGATAGTCACTTAAGGAACACCATATCAAATACATACCTTGTGTCACATCAATGTCGTAAATAGATGAGGATACTTCTTCCTTATTTCCTCCTCAACTTCAAAAGTCACTTCTTTAATATTGTTTCTTTTCCATAAAACATTAATTGAGGAAACTTCTTTAGTCTGAAGTTTCCTGACTTGTCGATTAATAATACCAACTGGGGCCTCCATATAGGTCATCTCCGCAGAAATCTGGACATCCTCAATAGGCAAAACACAAGTTCAGTCTCCTATACATTTTTATAAAATTGACACATGAAATACCAGATGGATTGTGGCTAGCTCTAACGACAACTCCAACTCATAGGCTACCTCGCCTATCTTGCGAACAACTCCATAAGGCCCAACATATTTAGGGCAACTTGCCTTTTTTTCCAAATCACATGATGCCTTTCATAGACGACACCTTTAGGAAGACCCCATCATCAACAACAAACTCTAACGCTCGATGACGCATATTAGCATATGGCCTTTGTTAGCTTTGTGCTATATGGAGCCTATCTTGGATAAAATTTACCTCAGCAATGGCCTGCTAAACTAGATCAGGACCCAACAACTCTGCGTCGCTATGATCGAACTAGCCCATTGGCAATATACATTTTCGCACATATAAGGCCTCCTAAGGGGCCATCTGAATTCTTGTGTGATAGCTATTATTGTATGCAAACTCAATCAAAGATACATGGTCATCCTAGCTTCTTCTAAAGTCTAGTACACATGTATGCAACATGTCTTCAAGCATCTGAGAAGTGTGTTTGACCTGTTCATTAGTCTAGGGATTAAAGGCGGTACTGAGATTCACCTGAGTACCTAGGCTTCTCTGGGAAGACCTCTAGAAATTCATCATAAACTTGGATCCTCTATAAGAAATAATCGCTAATGTATGCCATGAAGGAAAAAAATCTCACGTATGTACCATCTCTCATAGTTCTCAACTGTACAAGTAGTTCTGACCAATAAGAAATGTGTTGATTTCATCAATCTATCAACAAGAACCCAAATAGGGTCATGCTTCTTACTTGTCTTAGGCAAACTAGTAATGAAATTCATATTGATCACTTCCCACTTCCATGCGGTGATCTCTATGTCCTGCGTTAGACCTCCCTATCTCTGATATTCTACTTTCACCTGTTTTCCGTTAGGACACTGAGCTACAAAGCATGTAACATCTTTCTTCATAACTTTCCACCAGTAAAGTTGTGTTCCATCATGATATATCTTCGTTGAACCTAAATGTATAAAATAATGGGAGCAATGAGCTTCAACCATAATCTGATCCCGTAATATATTCACATTAGGCATACATAATCGAATCTAGTATCTGAGGACTCTATCTGGTCCACACTCGAAAAAATCTTGCCGCTATTGCAGATAATGTCTCTAAGCGACACCAATTCGGGATCCTCATACTATTGTTGCTTAACTTCTGACACTAAGGAGGATTATGCGGTCTTTTGAACTACCATGCCTCAATTTTCTGCATCTAGTAACTGAATATGCAAGTTAGCTAACTATTGTATAGCTTTCACCATCTCAACTCTGCTAGCTTCCACATCACTAAAACTGCCTATAGAATTGCGACTTAATGCATTAGCCACAATATTAGCTTTTCCAAGATGGTATACAATGCTAATATCATAATCTTTCAACAATTCTAAGCACCTTCTCTTCCATAAATTTAGCTCCTTCTACTGGAACAATTACTAGAGGCTCTTATGATCTATAAAAATGTCAATGTGTACCCCATACAAATAGTGGAGCCATACCTTCAGTGCGGATACCATCTCTTCCAACTCAAGATCATGGGTAAGGTAATTTTGCTCTTGCTGCCTCAAAGCATAGGCTATGACCTTGTGGTGTTGCATTAGCACACAACCCAACCTAACTTTGAAGGCATCATAATTAACAACATATCCCTCTATACCTGATGGAAGAGTCAAGACAGATGCTGAAGATAACCTATCTTTTAGCTCCTAGACGCTCTGCTTGCGTGCCTCTAACCATTGAAACATAACTTCCTTATGAGTCAACTTTGCCAATGATGTGGAGATAGTGGCAAAAGCTTCCACAAACTTGCGGTAATAACTGATCATGTCCAAATTACACCTCACAATAAAGTATAACGCGGTCACTCTCAAATAGAGTAACCCAACTATGTTGGATCATTCCCACAGGGAATAGGGAAGAAATAAATGTTAATATTGAGTAAATCAACTGGTAGTGAATATTTCAAAAGGGGGTTGCAAATAAAAGAAAAACTAATTTTAAATAGTGATTAAGTTATTATCATTGATGGCACAAAACTAGGATTGTGTTCTCCATGATTTTATAACATAGTAGGCTTATTTTAAAAGTGATCTATACTGGTTAATTTAGTTTAGACTGATGATTAAGTTCATCTAATATCTCTCGATCTATATAGATGAATTTCACCTAAATCCTCTCAAACTTTATGTATGCATATTCTGCCCTTGCCATAAGTCTTGAATTAACTATTCTTGGTTAGAGATCAAGTTAATTTGATGAGGGTTGCATCATTAAATTTTCACTGTTATTCTCTTTTCATAACTTCAACCTCTTTGGTCAAATAAGATGAAGATACAGGCGCATTTCAACGTTTGCAACTGCTAAAACTAACTAAATGAAAGGAATAAGAATCCACTCAATTCACCATTCAAGAATCACTATTTTATTTCGCCTAATTCTATTAATCCATCATGGTTCCCACAATCCTAGCTCAAGATATTTAACAACTCATGTTTGACAAAACAATAACATAAGATTTATAAGAATTCATAATGAAATACTTATAATAATATGAAATGGTTTGACAAATGTCGAAAGCTAAATAAGAACTTGATATTTTCTTCAACACTATTATGGAATAACGTTTTCCATATTTGCAAGAATTATGATCAAAGAATAAGTGGTGAATTCAACTTCACAATTACTTGACTCATTTCTACCAAAATTCCACAATATTAAACACCTAAAATGTCCTAAGTAGGGGTATATATAGTAGTAGAATTAATCTATATTGCTCTTACTTGGACTGGGATTGGACTTTATAGAAGTAGAGCCGGCTATGATAGGTCTTCGTCGTACCAGTACATGGGAGATTATGACATCGCGTCTCGTAGGTCCTTGCACAAATGTGCCTGCACGATGTCATCTTCTATTATGATATGTCACTACTCCTTTTGAGTTTGCCTTGGCAACTCTTGCTCTTTTAAGCATCAAATTTTTCCGACTCCATCACTTTAATATTTTCAAACATCTAATCATGTGTGTTAGCTCTTTTCTACAAAGATCATATAAAACCAAAGAAAACACACATAATTATTCTCAAAACATAGTTAAGTATGGGCAAAATATGGCAAATAAGTGCTTAAATAAGGCCTACATCACCACCCCACACTTAAACTATTGTTCATCCTTGAACAATCTACTACTTCCCCACTAAAGTTCAACCACAAAGTTCACCTTACAAATATGCCTACTTACACATAGAGTCATTAGACAAGTTTATCATGCTCCAAAAATCCACTCAATATGCATATAAGATTAATAATCAAAGGTCACAAATTAAATCACTAAGCTTCTAGAACTACTTAATAAGATATATTTGGCCCAACATGAATCATACGTAATTTAGCAATAAAGTTACACCAAAATCTTACCATTATATGCCCCTCACTATTTGGAGAGATTCCCTTTCACTCATATGATATATAACAATTAGGACTTCAGCATATATAGCAAAAATCACTCACACTCCCAAAGAACTCAACATGCATGCAAAAGAAGACCCATAGGCTTTCCCTTAGTGTAAATACTCCACTAATATAGAACATCGAATCTAAGATCAATTAGGATACCCCGGAAGTGCATAAGACTAGACTTAGGGTTTGAAATGGGAACAACAGAAAATATGTAAATTTGACTCAGGACGAATGATTGTACGAGTCGTATGAAGTACCTACAACCCGTAGGAACCACTCATGGTTAGCAGTTACGTGGGAATGAGTTGGTAACGATTATCCTTGTAATGACCCATTGGTTGGAGGTAAGACTCATAGGTAGGGGTCATGGGTTTGTTCTAGAATAGTCAGGAGGGAAGATACAACTCGTGGTACGACCAGATGTAGGTAACCATGGATTGTTACTTCCACTCGTAGGAAGGAGCAGGGGATTTCTTCTAATCGTGATAACAAAAAGAACCCACGACTTGTTGGATAAAGGTACTAGTGATGGTGTGATTCATGGATATTTCAGAAGTCGAGATTGAGCAGAGGCTTCAATGGGAGGAAACCACGAACCGTAGGATAGAGGTATGACCCGTAGAACGAGTCGTAGTACCTAGCAGTCTGTAATTTCCCTGCATTTTAATTAGGGCAATTTCGTAATTTCTAAGCTCCTAAGCCCTAAACTATGTCATTTTAAGCTCAAATTAGGGGAGTTTTAAGAGGGTTAAATTTATTCCAACCCATTCCCTCCCCATGCATGCAAACTATAGGATTTATAAGGAAAGATAAAATCTAGAACTCTCTAATTCCTTTGGGCTTTCAAGGGAGAGTATAAGATTAGATTACCCAGGTATGTAGGGTTATGAATGGCAATATTTCTTCACATCTATGCCAAGATTTTATTCTGATTCATGGAATTCTAAGTTAATGAATCTATGGGGCTTTAACCTAACTTGAGAAATTCTCTCAGTATCTATCATGGGTAAATTTTATTCATGTTTCTAATGTTGTTTTAAGACCTATGTGCTGATTTTATACTTAAATTGATTATAAACTTTATGGTTAAAATTTAATCAATCTATGCCCAATTATGCAAAGTGTCATGAAAAGTCAAGCTATGATTCTATTATGATTTTGATCTTCCTAAGCCTAAATTATGATTTATGATTTATGATATGATTACTATTCAAGTATTCTTCATGGATTTATGAATTTCAAGTATATGAATTTTCACAAATATGCATGTTCTTCACGATTTATGAATTTATGACTTATGGCCGACTCACGGGCCCTTATTCATGGTTAATCATGTATTTCAAGTATGATCAAGTATGTTATGATTTATTTATCCATGAACTTATGAATGATTTTACGATTACTATATGAGCCTCATGTGCATGTTTTTTGGGAGTAGTGTCTAGCACCAAGTAAACCTAGCTTTCAGGTAAACCCCATGGTATCAGAACTACATGCCACCATAGATATATGTATTCATGGATTTCCCCTTGTGATATCACATCATGCACGTCCTTTGCCTGGCAAGCCTAGGAAAACCCTACCGACTTGAGCGAAATAGTGGGGCATCATGTAAGCTCTATCATGATGGTGTCGGTTAAGACGAGTTCTCTCATTGTTCCTCATTATTTACACATTGTTATGTTTTTGTTATTTTGGCTCAAGTTATGTTTTATAAGGTTTCTCTTATGATTATGATTATGACTAGATTATGAATGCTTTAAAAACTGGAGCCCATATGTTTACATTATGATATTCACTTTATATTCATACTATCCTACTCTTATGAACTCTTATGTGTTTTTAGTTACCTTGCATACACAGTACATTCCAAGTACTAACCGCATACTCTATGCTATATCATTTCATGATACATGTCCTAGGGATCAGTCTCAGCCGCATTATTAGTCCTGCTTTCCTCTCAGTCCTGTTTAGCCATTGTTGGTGAGTCCTCATCCTTCGAGGACATGCAGTTATCCATTGTTATGTTATTTCTATTACAAATTTGGTCGAGCTAGTTGGGGATTCTGTCCCATCAGCTCACCAGTTATGTTAGAGGCTTTTCAGATAATATGTAGAAAATCCACTTGTCAGTATTGATTCTTTTTTAGATCAATACGTATGTAGTCTTCTACTTAAGAATGTTTTATTATATTACTTTCTGCTTGTTGTATGCTCTTAGCCGCTTTGTTCATGCCATGGTCGACTTGGAGCCTCTTGCGGTTCCTTGTCTCATGTCGCTCTCCAGGTCTATGTTCGGGTCATGACAAACATGGTATCAGAGCATTTTGTTTTGAAGTGTCCTAGGGTGTCTAAAAGCCACGTTAAGTAGAGTCTTTTTCATGGGTGTGACGCGCGCTACACTTATGACGAAGAGGCAATGATACATTTTAGGAAAACTTCCCTTCTTTCATGATCTATGTCATGTGATGAAATGTCTCTCTATCCTTCTAACTCGTGCTATACACATTTATAGAATCATGCCTCCTCACCGAGTTAATGGAAGAAGAAACGGAAATGAAAATGGCCATGAGAATGGCAACAGAGATGGGAACCAATAGGCCCTACCAGCCCTCGAGGATCATGTGCCCGAGTAGGTTGCCAATGCAGAGTTTAGGGCAGCCATCCAGATGTTGGCACAGACATTGACCTCCTAGGTTAGCCAGTATGCGGTAGCACATGTTCCCAAAAATAGGAATGCGACAGCAGCAAGAGTCAGGGACTTTCTTTGGATGAACCCTCTGGAGTTCCTCGGATCGAAGGTGGATGAGGATCCACACGAGTTTATTGATGAGCTCCAAAAGATCACCCAGATTATAGGGGTGACGGGGGAGGAGTGCGCTGAACTAGCCTCTTAACATTTGAAAGGGGTTGTCCATATCTAGTTGAAACATCAGTTGGAGAAGATCCTATTAATTGGGATGAGTTCCTCACCGCATTTCTGGATCGGCTCTTTTCCCCCTGAGATGAGGGAGATCAAGGCAACTCATTTTATAAAACTGAGGTAGAATAATATGAAAGTCTAGGAGTATGCTTTAGAGTTCACTCTCTTGTCCAAATATGCACTAGAGATGGTGGCTGATCAGAGAGCTCAGGTAAGCAGGTTTGTGCACGGAATAGCAGACTACCTGGTCAAGGATTGTAGGACCGTTATGCTTTACTAGGATGTCGACTTTTATCGATTGGTTTTGTTCGCACAGCAGGTGGAGGCAGCACATTTGAGGGAGAGGAGGCCAAGAGGGCCAGTACAGATAGTTTTGGGTTTTGCCAACAGATGTCGGGAGGCGGATATCATCAGTAGTCCCATCAGAGGTCATTAGCTCAAGCGCTTTCATAGGCCAGTGCTCCATCTAGATTCGAGGGTGCCTAGAGGAGTAGAGCATCAGGTTTAAGGGGACAGAGGAGCATGCGGGTAGAGAATACCTTTTCGGTCTATGGGAAGTATGGAAAGAATCACATAGGGGAGTCCTTGATTGGATCAGATATCTCCTTTGGATGTGGTAGATTCTGGCACAAGCGTCAGAGGTGTTCGTTAGCCAGGCATGGTGATGGTAAGGGCCGTACTCAGGCTACCCAGTTTAGCAGCAACACCAGCATGCCATGCTCAGCAGGGTGCGTCCACCAGTGCAGGTTGTGTTTAGTGCCAGAATAGGTTTTATGCCCTCGCATCTCGTCAAAAGAAGAAGACTTCACTAGATATAGTCACTCGTATGTTATGAGTATTCCACTTTTATGTATATTCGTTGTTAGATCCAAGAGATAGTTTATCATTTATGACACCCTATGTTGCTTGTATTTTTGGAGTCAATCCTGAAATCCTATCAGAACCGTTCTCAATCTCTACTCAAGTCGGTGATTCCATTATAGCTCAATGGACGTACAGAAATTGCCTTGTCACAGTCCTTCAAAAATTTATCTCAGCAGATTTAGTAGATCTAGCCATGACAAATTTTGATGTTATCTTTGGCATGGATTGACTACATGCATGTTATGCCTCAGTAAAATGTATAACCATGTGGTAGAGTTTCGATTTTCGGGTGAAGATAGTCCTAGAGTGGAAGGGTAGTTCAGTTGTGCCTATAGGTCATTTCATTTCCTACCTTATGGATAGAAAGATCATTTCTAAAGGTTTCGTGTACCATCAAGTTAGGGTTAAGAATTCTATATCTGGAACCTTCACTACCCAAATAGTTCTTGTAGTGTGCGAATATCAAGAAGTGTTTCCAGATGATGTATCCGAAATCCCTCTCGAGTGGGAGATCGACTTTGAATTCGACCTTCTTCCCGATACGCAGCCTATATCTATTCCTCCTTACAGAATGGCTCCAGCTGAGTTAAAAAAGTTGAAGGAGCAGTTGAAGGATCTCTTAGACAAAGGCTTCATCAGACCTAGAAAATCCCTCTGAGGTGCACTAGTAATCTTTGTCCAAAAGAAGGATGGTTCCCTTCAGATGTGCATTACCTACCAACAGTTGAATAAGGTCACTGTCAAGAAAAGGTATCCCTTCCCCAGAATTGATGACTGGTTTGACCAGCCTCAGGTGCCAAGTGTTTTTCAAAGATAGACCTTAGATCTGGATATCACCAGCTCAGGGTTAGAGAGAGTGACATCCCGATGATATCCTTCAAGACTCGGTATGGTCACTACGAGTTTGTAGTTATGTATTTTGGAGTAACGAATGCTCTTGTGTCTTTTATGGATTTTATGAATATGGTGTTCAAGCCATATTTGGATATGTTCATCATTGTGTTAATAGATGACATTCTCATATACTCTCGGAGCAAGGATGATCATGACGTTCATTTGAGGGAGGTGATACAGAGTCATAAGGATTGCCAACTGTATGCTAAATTCAGCAAGTGTGAGTTTTCATTAAACTCAATAGCATTTTTGGGTCATGTAGTGTCAAGTGAGGGTGTACAGGTGGACTCTCAAAAGATAGAAGCTATGAAGAATTGTCCTAGACCAATTAGTCCTTCAGATATCAAGAGTTTCTTGGGCTTAGCTGGTTATTATAGGAGGTTTGCGGAAGCATTTTCATCCATTGCAGCACCATTTACTAAGTTGACCCAGAATAAAGTAAAGATTCAATGGTCGGAGGCCTATGAGAAGAGCTTCCAAGAGTTGAAGACTTGTCTCACCTCAGCACCATTGTTGACTCTACCTGAGGGTACCGATGGGTTAGTGGTATATTATGACACCTCAAGGATGGGCCTTGGTTGTGTATTGATGTAACACTGTAAGGTTATAGCATATGCTTCCAGGCAGCTAAAAGTCTATGAAAAGAACTATCCAACTCACGACCTTGAGTTGGCAGCAGTAGTATTTGCCTTAAAGATTTGGAGACACTACTTATACGGGGTCTATATGGATGTATTTACAAATCACAAAAGCCTACAGTATGTGTTTACCCAAAAGGATCTAAATCTACATCAAAGAAGGTGGTTGAAGCTTCTTATGAATTATTATATGAGTGTCCTTTATCATCCAGGCAAGGCTAATTTAGTAACAGACGCTCTTAGTAGGATTTCTATGGAGAGTGTGTTGCATGTAGATGAGGAGAGGAAAGAGTTAGTAAAGGATGTGCACAGGCTCACACGACTAGGAGTTTATATTGTTGACTCGGTAGATGGTGGTTTCATTGTTCAAAATTTATTAGAATCTTCCCTGGTGACCAAAGTCAAGGCTAGGCAAGACGAGGATCCTATTTTGGTACGGTTGAAGGAAGTTGTTTAAAATCAGAAGGTGGAGGTTCTCTACCATGGGGGAGATGGTGTACTACGATATCAGGGTTGTTTGTGTGTTCCGGGTTTTGATGACCTGAGAGGGCGGATGTTGCATGAGGCTCATGGTTCCAGATATTCTATACCGCCAGGTGCCACAAATATGTACTGTGACCTACGGGAAGTTTAATGGTGGAATGGTATGAAGAAGGACATAGCAGAGTTTGTGGCAAAGTGTCCGAATTTTACACAAGTCAAGGTTGAGCATTAAAGGCCTAGAGGTGTACTTCAAGAAATCAGCATCCTGTTATAGCCCGTAAGTTTCTACCATTTAACCAACGCGTGCGTGCATATGTTGAGAGTCTTGGAGAAAACGCATGAGGAAAAAGGCCCAGGGGATAGGTATATCAGCACGACATCGAGCGAGCAGGAGACCGAGGTCGGAGGGTGGGCGCATTGGGTGCCGCACCACGCATGTCAGTCCAGCAGCATGGCCGACGCATTGTTCCTCTTGCCTGACGCGATGGGCGGCATGCTGCGCCCCTTAGGCCACATCCCCATATATATGATCAAGTGTAAAGTTATTTATTCTAAAATATACCCTCCAAAAAGAAGAGAGAATAATTGTGGGTTTCTTCCATTTTTCGTCAAATTACATTGCTAAATTCCGTCCAAACGCAAATTCATCTTGGATAACGAGTTCTAGGCCTATTAAGAATATCCTTGCAGAGTTATTTCTTGAAAATTAGCTCGGAGTACCGGAATCCCTGCGAGTAAAACTTGTCGTAATCACTTCTAATTGAGTCCTAAGAAATTACAAGTGACAAATAAGCATTTCTTCCTTCTAAACTCTCGAGAATTTGTGAGTCTTTGGCCGAATTAAATGGAGCTGAATCATAGTTAATATTATTGAAATATATCATTGTTTGCCAAGTCTTAGTATTGAAAATAGCCTTATTTTCTTATCATAAAGGCTTCAATTGAGTGGAATCACTAGCTACAGGTTGGAACTAATTGGATAAGCGAGAATCGACATTCGTGGTATGTTAAGACTAATCTCTTCGGCAAGTTATCCCAATCGTATAGTGATACGACCTATGTCCATGTAAGAAACATGTTATGATTAGATGCTACCATTAGTTTTCAAATGAAATTTGATTATTTTGGTTGGGACTGACCCCACCTATTATAGCCTTTTGTCGATCAACCTCAGGATTACTAGTTGTGTCATCGCCTACGGGGCTATAGATCGCTCAGAAGAGCTACGTGATGTCTTAAAGGACTATATTCAAGCCTAAAAGGCCATATTATAGTCCATCCATGAATAAACTTCTTCTTTTATGTCGTATTGGCATCACTGACCCTCCATTGAGCCTTGTGTACCCAGGGTGCAGTTATAGGAGCCCAGAGGGCTTAAACATAGCTAAAGGAGCCTAGCGGGCTTAGTTTCATACCTAAAGGAAAGGTAGGTTCTCTATAGTTACCTGTTTACTCATATTGACCACGTTAGGGGTATATAGATCGAATTATACTTTCCAAGGCTTATGGGGGCCCAAGTAGGTTATTTTGTGCTGATTGTACCTTCCGGGCTTATTAGGGCTCTGTTAGGTTCTTGTTTTTATTACTTGTTAGTTATACTTTTGTTGTGAGGCTATTTAGGTTATAACTCTTATCCTTTGTATTGATTACTTTCAGTTTTTTTATCAGTTTTGTTCAGTCATTTTCATTAATACCTTACATATTCGGTACATATTATACTTACGCCCATCTATGGGGTGCTGCATACTTTCTACAGGTGCAGATATACGTGGTTCAGGACTTTCTTAGCTATCAGTCATAGTTAACAGTTTAGTCATCTCCTTTCCTCCGAAGTTGATAGTTAGAAGGGTTTGGCCTTTTTATTCTACAGCTTTTGGGTAGGTCGGGGCCCTATCCTGACCACTATTCCACTCTCAGAGTCTTGCAGACTACAAATTTGTAGTTGTTGGTTGTTGGTGGCCGTGTGGGGCCTATGTATGTTATATTTTGCGTGTTGGATGTATGGGGCCTAGTTTAACTAGTTAGTTTGCAGGCTTGTCGGCTATAGTGTGGATATCACTTTTTGTTTTCATTCTGTTATGACTAGACAGCATGGTGGTCTTGTTATCCTACATAGGATCCCTTTTATTGTCTTTTTAGTTAGGTTAGTTGTTTTCTTTTACAGGTAGCTATGTGACCTTGTTTGTCCCGAGTCTATGTTTACATCCAAGCTAGCTCGTTGTTTTCTTTATTTTGTGTTGTTGGGAAGCACTAGAGGTGCATATGCCCAGCTAGGTCAGCCTAGATCCCATTGTGACATTATATGCCAGTCATGTCTTCCAAGATGGGCCGTGACACATCCCTACTTGGATGTGGGAGGAAATCAATATAGACTTCATTACAGGGTTGCCTCGTAGTCGTCGATAGTATAACTCCATATGGGTGATTGTGGGTAGGTTGACCAAAGCAGGTCATTTCCTATTGATCAAGACTACCGAATCAATGGAGAATTATGCTAAATTGTATATTAGGGAGTTGGTTAGGTTTCATGGGGTTTCCTTGTCGATCATATCAGATAGAGGTACTCCGTTTACCTCCTAGTTTTGAGATCGTTTTAAAAGGGACATAATACTCAGGTCAAGCTTAGTACAACTTTTCACACGCAAATAGACGGTTAGGCTTAACGGACTATTAAAACTCTTGAGAATATGTTGAGAGCGTGTTTGATTGATTTCAAGGGTATTTGGGATGATCATTTACCTCTCATCGATTTTGCATATAACAATATTTACCATTCAAATATTCAGATGGCTCCATTTGAGGCTCTTTCTAGGCGGAGGTGTAGATCGCCTATTTGTTGGTTCGAAGTTAGTGAATCTATGTTGATAGGACCATATTTGGTTCACGAGGCTATGGAGAAAGTTCAGCTTTTAAGGAAAAGGTTAAAAATAGCTCAGAGTAGGTAAAAGTCCTATACGGATGTGAGGAAGAGAGGGCTTCATTTCAAATTTGATGATTGGGTGTCTCCCATGAAGGGTGTAATGAGGTTTGGATAGAAGGGAAAACTGAGTCCCCGTTATATTGGGCCTTACAGAATTATGAGACGTGTTGGCAAGGTGGCTCATGAGTTAGAGTTTCCCTTAGCATTGGCTTCAGTACATTCAGTTTTCCATGTGTCGTTTTTATCAAAGTGCATAGGTGATCCGGCTTTGGTTGTTCCAGTGGAGAGCATAGATACGAAGAACAGCCTTAGCTACGAAGAGGTTCCGATTGATATACTTGATTGTAAGATTCTAAAACTAAGAAACAAATAAGTAGCTTCAGTAAAGGTTTTGTGGAGAAATCAACATGTTGAGGGAGCTATGTGGGAAGTCGAAGCAGATATGATAGCTAAAATACCCATATCTATTCCCTTCCAGTTTAGTTCCAGCTTTAGGTATCAGTTTCCTCCTTAGTACTCTATTCGGTTTCATGTTCAGTTCATGTAATCACAATTTCTTACATGTCAATGCATGTATATGTTTGATTCATGAACTCAGCTCATTCATGTATTTCAGTCCATTGTCAGTCACTCCGTCTATTTTCAGCTTTAGATGTTTAGTGTTTGGGATGACAGGTTTGCACCTGTGATTCAGTATGTTTACCCCACATTTGAGGACGAATGTTCCCTAGGAGGAGATAATGTAATACCTCGGAAGTGCCTAAAACTAGACTCAGGATTTGAAATGGAAAGATCAAAAAGATCAGCAAATTTTACTCAAGACAACTGATGGTACGAGTCATAGAAAGTACCTATGACCCATAGGAACTACTCGTGGTTAGGAGTTACATGGAAGGAGTTGGTAACAACGAGCCTTGTAACGACCTGTTGGTTGGAGGTACCAATCGTAGGTAGGAGTCAAGGTTTGGTTGTGGAAAGTTTTGGAGGGAAGGTACGACTCGTGGTATGGCCCGTTAGTTCCACCCGTAGAATGGAGCAGGAGATTTCTTCCATTCATGGTAATGGATGAAATCCACGAATCATTGGATGAAGGTACGATTTTGTGGTGTGAGTCGTGGAAAAGTTCAGAACTCAGGATTTGGCAGAGGTTTCAACAGGAGGAAACCATGACCCCTAGGATCGAGGTACGATACATAGGACAAGTCGTGGTACCTGGCAGAGTGTAATTTCCATGCATTTTAATTAGGGATATTTCATAGTTCCTAAGTTCCTAAACCCTAAACTATGTCGTTTTAAGGGAGTTTTAAGAGAGCTAAATCTATTCTAACCCATTCCCTCCCCATACATGCAAATTAGAGGATTTCTAAGGGATAATGAAGCCCAGACTCTCCAATTCCTTCTTCAATTCCTTTGGAATTTGAAGGGAGAGTGTAAGATCAGATTACCCAGGTATGTAGGGTTATGAATGGGAGTATTCCTTCACTTCCATGCCCAAATTCTTTTCTAATTCATGGAACTCTAAGTTGATGAATCCATGGGCCTTTAACCCAATCTGAGAAATTCTATAAGTATCTATCATGGGTAAATTCTATTCATGTTCCTAATATTGTTGTAATACCTATGAAAAGATTTTATACTTAAATCGATAATAAATTTAATGGTTTCAAATTCAATCAATCTATGCCCAATTATGCAATATTTCATGAAAAGTCAAGTTATGATTCTATTATGATTTTGATCTTCCTAAGCATAAATTATGATTTATGATATAATTTTTAATCAAGTATTCATTGATTTTGAATGTCAAGTGTATGAATTTTCACAAATATGCATGTTCTTCACAATTTATGAATTTATGACTTATGGCCGACTCACGGGCACTTATTCGTGGTTAATCATGTATTTCAAGTATGATCAAGTATGCTATGATTTTTTTGGTCATGAACTTATGGATGATTTCATGATTACTATATGAGCCTCATGTGCATGTTTTTTGGAGCAGTATCTAGCACCGAGTAGACCGAGCATTCTGGTAAACCCCGTGGTTTCAGAACTATGTACCACCATAGGTATATGTATTCATGGATCTTATGATATCACATCATGCACTTCCCTTGCCTGCCAATCCTGGGACGACCCTGCCCACTTGAGCGAAATAGTGGGGCAGCATGTAAGCTCTACCATGATGGTGTCTATTAAGACGAGTTCTCCCATTGTTCCTCATGATTTATGCATTGTTATGTTTATGTTATTTGGGCTCAAGTTATGTTTTATAAGGTTTCTCTTATGATTATAATTAGGACTAGATTATGAATTGTTTCAAAACCTTGAGTCCTTATGTTTATATTATGATATTCACTTCATGTTCATACTGTCCTACTCTTATGAACTCTTACGTGTTTTAACTGTCCGTTTTTACTTACCTTGCATACTCAGTACATTTCAAGTACTGGACGCATACTTTATGCTATATTGTTTCATGATACAAGTTCGAGGGATCAGTCTCAGTTGTATCATTAGTCCTATTTTCCTCTCAAACTTTTTTAGCCAATGTTGGTGAGTCCTCATCCTTCAAGGACATGCAGTTATCCATTGTTATGTTATTTCCGTTATAGACTTTGTCAAGCTGGTTGGGGATGATGTCCCATCAACTCACCAGTTATGTTAGAGTCTTTTCAAACAATATGTAGATCAGCTTTTCAGTGTTGATTCTATTGTAGATCGATATGTATGTAGACTTCTGCTTAAGCATGTTTTATAATATCAGTTTCCGCTTTTTGTATGATCCTAGACGCTATGTTTATGCCATGGGTCGACTTGGAGCCTCTCAGGGTTCCTTGTCCTGTGTCTCTATCCGGGCTTATATTCGGGTAGTGACAGTTTTCTTGTAGGCTAAGGGACAATAGGAAATATTTAACCAAGATGTGATTAATCTCTATAAGAACTTTAATACTTCACAACTCTTTCACTTTTTAGCACATTCTTCAATCTCCTTATTTTTCTTATACTCCCTCTTCTTTTTTTTCTATTTGCACTCAGGTGACTAGTAGGGAATTTTCAACATTAAGCTCATTCACAAAAAATAAAATTTCATTCTTTCATTTTTCAAACATTTTTCTTTTCCCACTAATATCACCCTCCTTATTTTGTATTTTTCACCCATTTCTCTTCTACTCATTTCCACACTTTAGCTTTTCCCTTTTTTTCTTCACTTGTGCGTCTTTTATGCAAAATTCTCAATTTATGTTCTCTAATAGTCATTTAGATCAAATAAAGGTTAATAGAAAGAAATCGATTAAGCTTGTAATATAGCTATAAAAAAGGCTAAGGCTCGAAATGGATAACTAGGAGAATTACATTAAGGTAGGAAAAATTGGAATAAAAATAGGCTACTAAAAAAATTACTATATCACTTGGTAGATTCAACATTCTCATTTCTCTTAGCACACACACTGGGCAAGTTCTAGACATCAAATTGCAAGCATGAATTATACAAAAATATCCCACTCACAATGGCACAAATGGTTCAATACGCAATTAAGATTACATAAGCTCATATACCATATTAAATATTTCACATTATTAAGCCCAATTTTTTAAAGAATTGGAGTTAAATTCCAAAAGTTTAAGTATTTCTACCTTTTCATGCATTTTAGAGTAAATTATACAAAGTATCAATGACCCCCTAAGTGAAGCACCTAGCATTCATAAGGTTTCAAGTTCTTGCTCACCTAACAATGACAAATTTTTTCTTAAGACGGTCATTATCCATCCATCATTTGGAACAATCATGACTATGACTAAAAAAAATCTAGACCCTATAATCGATTCTAAGGGACTATCCACCGAAAAAGTACCAAAAATAAAAAATGGGGGAACCCAAAAAATAACAAAAATACTACAAGCTAGCAGGAATAATTAATGTATCACAAAAAAATCTAGGCCCACCATGAACAACTTTAGTAATCAAGGCATTCATGGAAAAAGGAAGTTTACTTCTCCCACCCTACACTTAGTGAATAGTTTCTCATCCGTCACTCCGCCAATCCTCAATTGAAGCATTTGCATTCCATACAAATAACTACGAACAATATCAATTTGCATATTACACTCACTGATAGACAACACACAAGATCATATATACCCTCGGGCTCCTTTATCATTGCCATATCTAGCCCCTTTGGGTCATACCGTGGTCTATAGTTGACTACCTCCTCTATATCTTCTTCCCTCTCATAAATCGGTTCAAAAGAAGCCCAAAACTAAATGCATGTCCCTTCTCCACCCTCGCTCTCCTTAAGACATCCTTAATAATCACCCCAACATTTAGCCTCCCAGCCATGAAAGCAAAAACAAGACAAACTCTCTTTCTAGTCACATGTGTCACACGCTTTCCTGGCACCAAACAAGCACAAATAATTTTCAACCACATTCTACCCTCCCTACTCATATGTGCATAAGGAAAAGACACGTGATACCCGTACTACCAGTGTCATGCCCACCTTGTGACTGAATTCAGGCCACTAAGAGTATGTCATATCTCTCTATAAGGAGGTCACAAGAGAAGATCTTTTGTTGGTTGTGGGTCAATAGTAGGAGTACAACGCAATTTATTTAACGCAGCGGACATAAAATTCACAATTTTCCCTCTAATTTTTACTTGGATCATCCTTTTTTTAGGCTCCCAATTTCAAAATATTCCCTCACCATATTTAAATTACACTCCGCAAGATTATTGAACATAAAATCCAACCCAAGAGTATATATTCTATCAATCCTTTGAGGAAATTCGAATGCTAAGCTATCTTTATCAATATATAATTCATGAGAATGTTTGTATCTTTATGCCCTTTAAACCACCTTTTACCTTCTTTATCTGTGACTCAGCGCAGTCAATATTGTCATGGTGGTTGTTGTGGCATGCTAGAATCCTCATTTTATGCTTCTTGACCCATTCTTGTCCTTTTTGTTTCATGGATTGAAGAAGCCACACCTTCACTTTTTCTAGATTTTCGAGCTATTTTTTGAGAAATCTCAATAAAAATAAAGTTTTTTATGGTTTGGGTGAAGAAAATTGGAAGATTTTGGGAAGAAGATGAAGTTTTGGACAGAAAAATTGACAAAAATAGGGGTGTGTGGCGTGTGATATAGAAGAAAAGTGGCAAACAATCTAGATTTTACCACTTAAAATTACCTATATTTTTGAGTCCACCCGCGTCTTCCATATACCTTTGCACCTAGATAGCCTCCCAGCATCACACTAATCCCCGTGCAAGATTTCCTACATGTCACATCTATCCATGCATGGGATTGCCTGTGCATAGCGCCTGTCCGTGTGTCACAGGGTTATTTTTTCTCATGACGTAGGTATCTTGATTACTCAAACTTCATTAAGATACCTGTTTAGATCGTGTTCACATGCAATAGCCCTCATTTTGAGGGTTAGGTACGTTGTTGCTAGGCAAAGTGCCCCTTTGTCTCTGATTTAGTGCTGTAGAGAATTTCCCCATATGTTGCTCTAGTTTCTTGATGAAGGTCAAATGTGAATCCAACAGCTGACTCAAGCTTGATAGCTCACCCCTCATCCCATTGACTCCCACTTCAGTGGAATCAACCTTTTTCATCATTCAACTCATCATTTCCTCCAACCTTTTTGTGCTAGAGTTATTTGCAACTGCCCTCTAACTCTTGGAGGAACATAAGCTCCATTCCTATCATTTCTTGGTGAATCTTTATTTTGCCATGCACCTTGGTCCCTATCTCTGAACACCAACCTGTCATAGTTGGTTACACCCTTGCATGTTGGCCCGAAAATCCCCCTTATAATTGACAAAATTAGCCTCCTCTTCCACATCAGGGTAGTAATTTTCATACCTGGGCCCCTTTTTTTGAGCATTCACCTTATGCACCTTTTATGTATTAAGTGTTGTTAGATGCTTGGTGATTAGTTCTAATTGGGTTTTGAGATGGGCCATATCTAGATCCCATTCTTCTTCTTTCTTTTGTTGCTCTATTGTCATGCCACTAGAATAGTTTATTGTTGCAGCCTCATATTCTCTAGTGTGTGTGCCACTAGAATAGTTTATTGCTACGGCCTAATATTCTCTAGTGTGCCATACCCTGTTGGTCTTTGTCATCTTATCCAGTATTTCACTGGCTTCTGCAAAAGCGTAGGTTATCATAGACCCCTCTGCTATCCCATCTGCTATAACTTTATTTGAGGCACTCAGTAACCTGTAAAATACCTCTAACAAAACTTTCTTTGGAAGCTTGTGATTATGATACTGCTTTAGCTTCTTTTTGAATCATAGACACGCCTCATGCAAGGCTTTACTAGGTAATTTTCAAAATTGTTAATTTCATCCCTCGACAGAATCATTCGTGAGGGTGGGGAAAACCTCTCCAAGAAGGCTACAGTCATCTTTGCCTAGGAAGTAATAGAATCGTTTAGAAGCTCATTCAACCATCGAGTGGCTTCTCCTATTAGAGATAAAGGAAATAACATGAGTCTAATGGCTTTTTATGTAACTCATGCAGTGTGTAGGCATTGCAGATCCTAGTGATATTTATCAAGTGCTAGTTCAGATCTTCACCAGAGATTTCTTGTGAGTTTAAAGCACTTTCGATGCTTAGAACTGAGAAAAGAGCATGGACTTAGGTATATTTATACGAATATGAGGTGCTTTTACTTTTATTTTTAGGGAAAATAGGTGTTGGAGGAAAAATCAAAAAAAGATACATAAAATTGCAGAAAATTAGCCAAGGACCAATCTCAGTACGAGTCGTACCTAGATTGTACGAGTCATACTAAGACTTGTGGAAAACCTCAAAAGGGTGAAATAATATAAAGGCAAAGTACGACTCTCAGTACGAGCTGTAACTGAAGAGGTGGAATTCTTCAAAGAAATTTTTCACAAACAACGTCTTGGTGAGGGTGGAACCCTGGATGAGACATCGTACTTGGATTCACAAGTAACCCCAAGTCAACCCATGGTCTATCATAACATTAGTAATCTGAGTAAAACATAGCTGAAGCTTAAATAATAAAACCATTTAAGGAAAGCTGAATAATAAAAATTTACACATCTTAAAACAAATGTAAAGGTCTGAGTCTATGTCTGAAAGCCATCTATATCTGATAATTTTTCGGGACAAGCTCCCAGCTAACTTTAAAGTCTAACTGTATGAAAATAACTGAAGAAAAATAAACATCATCCTCGAAAGATGAGAACTCACCACTGGTGCAGCTAATAACTCCAGGAGAAGATCTGCTACCGTTGCTGAGGTTGAGAACCTGTGGCTATATCTTAATATGATATAGCAAAGAATGTATTCATCAGTACTTTGAATGTACTGAGTAAGTGGGAGAAAATATAACGTAGGAATAAATACCTGAACTGTAATGACATGCAATGACCAACTGAAATGTTGAAATTGAATTAATAGAATTATACTCAAATGGTCAAAATGACCCTGTCTGATTGCCATAGACATGTCCTGAATTTGAGATATTGAATCTGAACTAACTGTACTGAACTGAGTAACCTAAACTGTTCTGAACTAAGCTAATATGAGACTGAACTGACTAGTAGGAGAGTCTATAACCAACATATGACCACGTGAGCTAAATGTGGAGTCCGATGTATCCACCCCATCGGTAGGACCGAATATACCATGCCAGGCTATAACGGCATGAACTTGGTCATCACAAGTGTGGGGCCATAAGGCCAATAAAAATAACATACGGTGGAAACGTAGTTCTAGGAACCTGCGTGCGTTGGGACCCCGGTCCGCTTGGTGCTAAGTCCTACTCCCTATAGATAGTCCTAGACTGACTACTAAGCTATAGCTCCAAAACTAGGGTCAAAGACAATGTAAGGAATACCTATCTGGAAGCACCCTGAGAATCTTATCGAACCTGATTCTGTAACTGATGTTCTAAGACTAGCCAGAGCTGCTTATCTGGAAGCGTCATAACCGTCTTAAAAACAAATAGAAATTTGAAGTTGAGGGTTCTAAGACTTGTCTAAGGGAGTTATCTATACGTGTCATAACCATCTAGAGAACCACTAAAATATGATATCTGAGTCTAATAACTGATAACTTGGAGGCATCACTGACACATCAAGAAAAGACTGTTGTCAAACTGATCAGCTGACATTTTTGGACAATACTGAGTATGCTAATAATCTGACTGAAGACTAAATCAACATGCATCTTACTAATTTTTCAACATATACTAACAATACGGGAATTCCAAAACTAGTAGAATCAAGCTACAGGGAAAACTAGTCCAACACGCAAGATTCTAATTTTTTACTGAACTGAGAAACTAGGGAAAAATCATTTCATTAGATACTAGTTTCACAAAATTTTTAGAAATTTGGGAATAATAAAGCATTTAATATTATGAATAATATTCCACTTTAAATCTTAAAGAGTTTCACCTGAAAACTTCCTACATTTCGAATCCACCGGGCTGTAACTGATAGATGAATTAGAGAAGGGTTTTGGGGACACAAGGGAAGTACAATTCCCTTGAGAATTCCCACATATCTGGATAAGAAATCCCTTGAGAGAAAGCTTGAATTTATGCAACTGACAAAGAGCCGTAGTTCTTGATCTGAGAGCTTCCTGACTGTTTCTACACTTTAGACTTGAGGGAATGAGTTAAAATGAAGGGGGAATGTCATTCTACCCCTTTAACTTTCCCCTAAACAAGCCCAAAACAATAGGGGTTTAAAGATGAAAAGGTTAGGAAATTACAAAAATAACCCTAGAATTAAATCTGTAAAACTGCCCAACAAGGGACCAATGGGTTACTTAACGAGTCGTTGATTGAAATCACGACTCATTGGGACCATTCGTTGGTCCTGCTACCCGGATTCTGGGCTCCCTGGAATTGGAAACGATAGATACCACAACCCGTTGGATGAAACAATGGGCCATTGGTTCCTCCCGTGGTCATTGGACGAGAAAACTAGGAGGCCTGATGACGGGCAAACAATGACTCATTGGTGGATCCAACGGGTCGATGTATCCAGTCGTTACCTTCACTGGACAATTTATAATAATCTCTAACTTGACATTATGGGTGGTGACAATGACTCGTTTTGTGGTACAACGGGTCGTTGCTACCACTAGTTTTCACTGAAGAGGGTTTCTTGGACTTTCAACCAACGACTCACACCACGAGTCGTTGTATCAAATGACTTCTCGTTGGTTGAGTCGTGGGTTCCTGGAAAAAGAGTTTTGATCTAGGGAACCAAAGAGTGACAGGACGACTCATTGTTTCTCACAACAGGTTATTCCGTGTCCTGTGGGTTCCCAAAGGACCAAGCAGCGGTGACCACGACTGACACAATGAGTCGTTGGAGCTAACCACGACTCGTTGTCTCAGTCATTCTGAGGAATTTTTTTCTGGTTTCTTCTGGATTTTTCGGGGTGTTACAATATCTCTCCCTTGGGATCATTCATCCTCGAATAAAGGCTAAAACTGATAGAAACCTAGGGAAAAGAGCTGCAATTCCCAGACTGAGACTATAAGCTGGTTTATAAAGGAGTAACTGACTCCGAACTTACTTAACCACGCTAACATATTTGATGAAACTAGAATGCACATAGAAAATCTTAATAAAGCTGATGAGTGCGAAACTGAACAGAATACTGAGGAGGGATTCTATACCTAATGCTGGAACTAAACTGAAAGGGAATAAGTGAGGTTATCTGGCCATCATGTTTGCTTCTGCCTCCCATGTGGCTCCCTCAACTAGATGGTTCCTCCTCAAGACCTTCACCACAACGACTTCCTTGTTGCTCAGTTTACGAACCTGACGGTCAAGGATCTGAACTGGGACCTCTTCATAAGAGAGACTGTCTTTCACTCCCATACTATCTAGTGGCATAATGGAAGTTGGATCACCGATGCACTTCTTCAATAGTGACACATGAAAGAGTGGGTGCACATATGCCAACTCTGGAGGTAGTTCTAACTCATATTCCAACTCTGGAGGTAGTTCTAACTCATATGCCACACTGCCAATTCGCTTCAGAATTTTGTAGGGTACCACATATCTCGGACCAAGTCTTCCTTTTTCCCAAACCTCCTTACCCCTATCATGGGTGATATTTTCAGATAAACCCAATCATCCACTGAAAAATCTAACTCTCTTCTCCTCACATCATCATAGTATTTCTGTGGGCTTTGTGATATTTTCAACCTCTCCCTGATAAGTTGCACCTTCTACATAGGTTTATGAACTGAGCTTGGCCCTATCAGGGTAGCTTCACCAACCTAAAACCACCCTATAGGAGACCTACACTCCTACCATATAATGCCGCAAACGGGGCCTTCTGGGTACTGTAGTTGTTGTTGTTGTTGTATGCAAACTCGATTAGAGGAAGGCGATCATCCAAACTGCCCTTGAAATCAATTATGCAAGCTCTCAGCATATCTTGAAAGGTATGGATAGTTTCCACTTAGCTTGTCCATCTATTTATGGGTGAAAAGTTATGCTGAGCTTGACATGGGTACCGAGTCCTTTCTGAAATGACTTCCAAAAATGCGAGCTGAACTAGGTACCTCTATCTAATATAATAGACAAGGCACCCCATGCAATCTAACCAACACCCGGATATAAAGCCTAGCATAATCCTCAGCTGAGTCTGTAGTTTTAACTGGGAGGAAATATGTTGACTTGGTCATCCGATCTACTATCACCCAGATTGATTCATGCTGCCGACGAGTACGAGGTAGACCTATAATAAAATCCATATTCATTTCCTCCCACTTCTATGTGGGTATGCTGATATCCTGAGTCATACCTCCCAGTCTCCGATGTTCCACCTTAACCTGCTGGTAGTTTGGGCACTTAGCCACAAATTCTGCTATGTCTCTTTTCATGTTGTTCCAATAGTAAATATCCCATAGATCATAGTACATCATAGAAGCTCCTGGGTGGATAGAATATATCAAATTATGTGCTTCAACCAGTATCTGCTGACTCAGGTCGCCCACATCCGGCACACAGTCTACCCTGGTAACATAGTACACCATCTCCCCATTGGGAGAAAGCCTCCACTTCTTTTCTGAGAACTGCTTCCTTTATCTTAAGCAGTATGGTATCTTCATCCCATCATGACTTAACTTCAACGACTAATGAGGAATTTGATCCACTCTGCACTACTACTCTGCCCTCAGCTGAATCGACCAACTACACTCCCAATCGAGCTAACCTATGAATATCCTTTGCTAGTTCCTTTTTACTCTCTTCAACATGAGCCACACTCCAATAGACATCATTCTTAGGGCATCAGCCACCATATTGTCTTTGCTCGGGTGGTATAGTACCCTTAAGTTGTAGTCCTTCAATAGATCCAACTACCTTCTCTGAAGGGTAGTTAAATCTTTCTGACTGAACACATACTGAAGGCTATTGTGATTGGTGAAAACATCCACGTAAGCCCCGTAAAGGTAGTGCCTCCATATTTTCAATGCAAACACCACTACCACTAACTCAAGGTCATTAGTCAGATAGTTCTTGTCATGAACCTTGATCTGTCTGGAGGTGTAAGCTATCACCTTACCTAATGCATCACAAACGCAATTGAGTCCAACTCTAGAAGCATCACAATACACTACGAACCAATTTGTTCCTTCCGGTAAGGTAAAACTGGAGAAGTAGTGAGTTAAGTATTCAACTCTTGGAAACTCTTCTCACACATATCTGACAACTAAAATTTCACCTTTTTATGAGTCAACCTAGCCATAGGATATGCAATAGAGGATAAACCTTCCGTGAAAAATTTATAATCACCGGCTAGACCGAAGAAATTTCTGATTTCGATTGAGGAAGTAGGTCTTGGTTAGTATTTTACTGCTGCTATATTTTGAGGATCTACCTGAGTACCCTCACCCAAGACCACATGACCAAGGAAATCATAGACTTCAACCAGAATTCACATTTGCTAAACTTAGCGAACAACGGGCAGTCTCTGATCGTCTATAGCACTATCCTCAAATGGTTAGCATGTTCTTCCTTGCTCTTACAGTATATGAGAATGTCATCAATAAATACAATGACGAACATGTCAGAAATTGCTTGAAAACCTTGCTCATTAGGTCTATCAAAGATGCGGGGGCATTAGTTAGTTCGAAGGACAACCATGAATTCGTAGTGACCATACCGTGTTCTAAAGTCTTTTATCAGTATGTCACATTCCCTATCCCTTAGATAATGGTACCCAAACCTGAGATATACCTTGGAGAAACTGGTTCCCTAAAGCTGATAGAACAAGTCATCAATCATGGGTAGGTGATACTTGTTCTTAACTGTGACCTTATTCAACTAATAGTAGTCGATACATATTCTGAGGATACTGTCTTTCTTTCGCACGAATAATATTGGAGAATCCCATAGAGATATGTTGGGCCTGATGAAACCCTTATCAAGGAGGTCTTTTAGATACTCCTTCAACTCCTTAAGCTCAACTGGAGCCATTCTTTAAGGAGGGATGGAGATGGGCCAAGCATCTGGAAGGAGGTCTATACCGAAGTCTATTTCCCGCTAAGGAGGGACTCCAGGAAGATCTTCGGGAAACAGATCAGGGAACTTGATGACTACTAGAAATGACTGGATAGTTGGGGTTTCAGAGCTGGAATCTTTGACCCAAACTATATGATAAATTCACCCTTCCAAAATAATATTTCCAACCTTAAGGTAGGAATAAACCAACCCTTAGGTGTTGAATTAATGTCGTCCACTCTAAAACTGGCTCACTAGGGAACTGAAATCTAACGACTCTAGTTCTGCAATCGACTAAGGCATATCCAGAGTGTAACCAATCCATTCCAAGAATGAGGTCGAAATCAACTATGTCTAACTCTATGAGATTAGCTGGATTGACCTTATTCAAGATTAAGACTGGGCAGTTTCTATAAACCCAGCTGGCTCTAACTTACTCACTAACTGGTGTAGAAATTTAGAATGATTCTGAGAGGACTTCTGGACTAATATAAAACTGGAAAGCTACATTGGGAGTCAAGAACTATAATGTGGCTCCTGGATCTGGTAGGGCATCAACATCTAGATGGAAAAGATGTAACATACCCGTGACCACATCAGGTGAGCTCTCCTGATCCTGACGAGAGGATAAAGCATAAAATCATGTTTGTCCCTAGCCGCCATCCGTACTTGAAGTGTTGGCTTGCTGAGCTCGTCGGCCTGTTGGAGTTGCTGAAGTGGTGGATTGTGATCTCCCCCAACCTGCTGACGGGCATTCTCTAAGCCGATGACCTAGCTATCCACACCCAAAGCAACCCTCTCGGACTTGAAGGCATTCCCCTAGATGGTTGTTCCCACACTTAGGGTAAGGTGGGCAGCGGTTGCTGGCGCTGTGTGATCTTGGGCATATTTATATGCCCAAGTGATACTCAAATGCATCGTTTGAGCCTTGTTTATCCAATAATGTTTGTACATTCTCATTTAAATTGTAGGGAAGTGTGAATTTATACTAACCAACATGATTAGCATTGTTTTGCAGGAAAAACATACTTTTTATGGAGATAAGATGCATGCTGGGAGGAATCGGAGATGGACTCGGAAGTGAGCAAGGAAGCAGCTGGAGAAGCAAGAAATAAAGAGGCTCCGCGATGGAGCCGTGACACGCTGCCATCGCGGATGCATTCTGTCCGGGAGATATAA
>JACEIK010003807.1:68439-132431 GCA_018107945.1 Datura stramonium | reverse complement strand
CCCCCCCCACCCCAAAAAAGACACAACACTCATGAAGAAAAGCATTTGTTCTATCACTCTCTATTAAGTCTTTAGAGTAAGGATAAAATTGTTTCCGTATGATTAATAGGTCATGAATTTAAGTTGTGGAAGTAGTCGCTGATGTTTGTATTAGGTAGATTTTCTATGTCACGCATTTGGGTTGCGGCTCTTCTCTAAACCCCACTAACACGGGATTATCCTGCTCTATCACTATTTGTAAGTTTCTTTCTCTTTTTTTTTTGGAGAAGTATTTGTTTAAGAAAATATGGTGTTTAGTTAGGCATAAAATATTTATATCATGTCATGTTATAGTGAAGAGTGAGTGAGTTTAACTTGACGTGCGTGAGCTCGCTCATATTGTCTATTTTAAATTGAACAAAGAAGGAGGATTGTTGAGGATCAATCGGAAACCATCTTTTTATCCCATAAAGATAGCAACAAGACCGTGTACATCTTACTTTCTCTCAATTTTACTTGTAGAATTACATTGAGTTTATTGTTATTATTGATGTTTTTTCCAGTTGAGTCATGTTGAAACTTTAGTTCATGAATTGTTTATACAGTAAATAATAATTTGGATCTTAATTATTATAGGGTGAACAATAATGTATGATTATGAATTATTATACAGTGACATAACACATGGACCATTATGTAAGGATTGTCTATTTTACAAGCAATTTTATTTTTATCACTAATACATAGGTCGATTCTCTTATAGCCGCTTGTCTTTCGATGTCTGTTATTAACTATTGCGACTTGTATCTTGATTAATAGACTGTTGTGTAGTTTGATACTGTTACTGGTTGTTGTTCTGTTATTGTATGTTGTCTCCTCTACTACAGTTATTTTTTCAGGACTGTTTTTCTATAAACCGAGGGTCCATCAGAAACAGTCTCTCTACCTCTGAGGTGGAGGTAAGATCTGCGGACATTCTACCCTCCCCATACCCCACTTTATGAGATTACACTGGGTTGTTATAATACATAGATCGATCTGTGAACAAGATAAACTCAATGAGAGCCAAAAAGTAATAAGGATATCGCATTGGGCAGAAGAAGATTTAAAAACCGAAAGTTCACCCAACTAAAGAATTGAATCCGAAACCTAAGTGACATGAAAAAGAACATATTAAAGTTGACCAAAATAACGCGCGAAAACGAAGTTTCTATATGTCCTGCATAAACGGACAAAGCCTTAATGGCTGTTATGTCTATGAACTCATATAGCGCACTAATTTAGGGCACATGTAGTTTCTTCTGAGGATCATCACAATTAACATTATAAAAACTGTTTTACATTGTATCTGCAGCATTAACTAAATTTACAGGTTTTTTCAGGAAGTTAAAGAATCCTTGAAAATAATATAAGCAAGTGAAATATTGAAGCTGTCAACGATTTTCGATTGCTGGGAGGCTGCTGTAATTGCTGCTTCATCTAGAATATTTGGTCTGCAAATTGGTTCATCGATTGTAACTAGTCCACGAAGGACTGTCTGTGCACGTACGAGTTCAAAAGGCAACGAACAGAAATGAAGATGACTACAAATGGTTCACTTCTATTTGCTCGATGCAATGAAGGAATCGATTGAAACTGCAGCAGGTCGCCAACAAATATGCTCGAGCAGCTCAAGGCATTGGTAGGATACTAGGATGGCAATGATTATCTCGAAAGAAGCTCATTTGTTGTTTCATGTCCTGATTTCTTTCTTAAGGTTTCTGTCGAATGAAAAGAAAACATCGAGATCAGTTTTGTAAGTTTCGAGAGATTTAATCTTCAAAGATGTTCTTTTAATGTACTATCATCCAAAACAGGTAATGTCAAAGGAAGTGCATTTATACAAGTGCTCCAGACAAAGCTTACCAACTCTTTGTTTTATAACAGCAGCATTTTTGGTCCCTCCACTGCGTTGAGCAAAGAAGAGTATATCGTCATACATATTACTTGATGGCTGAAGTCCTCCATCCTCCATCCACTCCAACACCTGCATCAGAGGTTCACCAAATTGGTTTGACCGTCAATGTTAGAAAAGATGGAGCACGAGAGTTTTCAAGCTAATAAAGTGCGGAGCAAGAGAGAAGATGGATAGTAGCAAGCATTCGAAAGACAGAATTTCTGAATTCAGCGAGACCAGTTTTTACATATTAAGTGTGCTTCAATTTCCTCTGCAATTGCTATCTCACAGGTCTGCAAATTCAGCATTTTTCTCTTCCCTTTTTTCTTTTTTTAATGAAAGAACGTTAAGGTAATATCATCAGAGTTTAGTGCTCAGTGGGTGCAAGCCTTCTCTGTTTAAATGTATACAGAATCAACAAATTTCTCCTCTTTTTCTCTACTCGAACAATATAGCAAGTCTGACTTTGTTGGGTAACCATTCATCCGGAAAATTAAAGATGATAGTACCAGAAGTAGAATCTGTCCTTTAAAATAAAATATTCCATATCACCAAACTATTAGTCTTGCTGACAGGAGCTAAGCTAGTAATACACATTAATAGACTTCTGAGAAATGCGTTTGTTTGGAGCAATAGTTTTCTAGATTACATCAGGGGGGGGACAAGAAACTCACAATGTAGAATTATAAAAGTTAAGAGAATAACAATAACATAGAAGAAGAGTATTTGAAGATTTAGACTCTAGAGCCACTACGAATTATCCAAAAAGAGAGAGCAAAGAAAGATCTGGGAGCACTATAAAAGGATCGTTCATCTTAACAGATAAAAGAAAATATTTACCAGAAGTTCTAAAGGTACTACCTCAATATATTTCCTCCAATTTCCAGCTGCCAAAAGATTTTTCAGCAGAACTGAATAGGTTGTTAAGTTAACTTCTGCGCCTGATGTGACTACCTTATAGAAAAACTGCATAAGTGAGAAAAGTAGAAGAAATGTGTCAGATATAGCCTTAAAATGCAAGGTTGAAAATGTAATCTTACTGAAGAAAGTATAAGGCTTGACATTGTTGCATTGAATCGACATTTAAACTGAACATAAAGTTATTGAGAACTTCACACTTACTTTAATCATGGTTTCAGTTTTTCCAGATTTGCCAATACTATGCAGAAGCTGGTTTAGAGTTCCAACAGACACATAAGGAAGTGAAGCCTCCATTGTTGTAATAATTTCGGTAATCATCCTCCAATCTCGTAATCTTCAAAAAAGGGTAAGTTTTTATCATTTTCATGCAAATCCCACACCAGAATATGGTCTAATAATTGTAGATAATGGCCATGAGACAATAACTACAAGTATAGCCTAGAAATGAAATAGGAAAATGACAGTCTGAAAAGAAAAGAGCTTTATGCGGTTTGTTGAATTGTTTTTTTATAAAGGTCTGTAATACTTACTGAAAATATCTTTTTAACTTTTTCACTTTATCTCATAGACAAGATGTCAACATTTCCCATTTACATGATTTTGAGTGTAATGCTTGACCATTTATTTGATAATTACCAACGCAAGCACTTAATAGCCAAAAATAGTAACTTCTTCCATGACTCCTAGGAAATACTACTATGCAAATGGAAGAATTCCAAACATTAACTTTCTGTATATATCCAAGCCCTCTGCATATGCAGGCACAGACATATCTTTAAATGAGGACTTACATGCTGCTAGCTGAGACCAATTCAAATAATACAGCCTCGGTGAAAGGGATATTTCTCTCTCTCATAAAATCCGCCACAAGCAAAACTTTGTCAGGTTGGCATCCTCTATTAAAAGACCTCATGAGAGCTGAACAAGCAATAGCATCAGGGAGAACGCCATTCAATTCCATTTCTTGAAATACTGCAAAAGCTTTCTCCCAGTTCTCTGCAAGACAAAATTGTTCCTAGTTATATGGGTCAGTGCAGGCAGCCAACTATCCTATGGAATGTACAGGAAAATCTACCTCCAACACTATATGCATTTAGCATTGTTGTATAGGCAATGACATCAGGCTGAAAGCCTTCCATTTTCATCATCGAAAACATAGATTCTGCCTTGGCAAGTTGACCCTGAGAATGAGGTAGGGAGCCTGGTCAGTTTTTGTTTTGTACTCAGAAGAAAACTTGTGTTAAAGTACTTGCCTGCTTAGTGTAAGCGCATATTGCAGAGGAACACACCTCCTTCGTCAAAGGAATCTTCAGACCTATCATCTCATCAAGAAAATCAAGTGCCTCTGAATAATTTGACATTCTACAACAACCACTTATCAACACATTATATGTTACAGAATCAGGCATAACTTTCTTTTTCCTCATCAACTTGTATAGGGCCAAAGCCTTTTCATATTCACCAACATTCAGATAACTCCCAAGAGCGGAGTTATAGGCGACTGTATTCAACTCAATTCCACGCATTTTGGCAGCCGTTAGGATGGAATCAATGTTCACTTTCTGACAACAACGGCCACTTGCAGCCAATAAGGTAGAAATAGTAACAACATTGGGCTGTAAGCCATTATGTTCCATTTCACGCAGCACTTGGACAGCCTTGTCCAGAAGACCATTAGATCCATAAGCGTCAATCAGTACATTATAACTAACCAAATTTGGTTTCAAATTGTTCCTTTTCATCCGTTCAAATGTTTCCAAGGCCCTTTCTGGCTGTTCTGATCTCCCATAAGCATTGAGTAAAGAGGTATAAGACACAACATCAGGGTGGATGCCATTATTTTTCATCTTGTCAAAGATTGACAAAGCTTCCTGAGCCATCCCATGTGAAGCATAAGCACCTACTAAGGTATTATATGAGACAATATTAGGTTTCAGACCTTCTGCAAGCATTGTGTTAAAAACAGCCTCGCAGTTTTTGATCTGACCAGAAACAGAATACATGTGCATGATAGTGGTAAATGTGACTATGTCAGGAATACATTCAGCTCGTTTCTCTCTCATTGAATTAAATATCTCAACAGCTTTCTGATATTGTCCAAGCTTTACAAGACAGTGTATCACAATATTAAAAGTAGTAGTGTCAGGACGGACTTTAGTTCCCTTCATTAGTTCAAAATAGGAAAGGGCTTTTGCATACTGCGAACCATTTTTATAGGCAGATAACACAATATTATGAGTCACCAGGTCAGGTCCAACTCCATTTTCAGTCATTTCCTTGCAAACTTTAAGAGCCTCTCTCCAATTTCCACTAGATCCACATGCATTGATCAAGTTGTTGTATGTTGATCGATTTGGTGGAATCTGCAGCAATTCCACAAGCAAATTTCTTCAGATAAATGTCACATAAGAGCATGAGCACACAAGGGCAAAGAAATCCAAAACAAAAAAAAACAAAAAAAAAAAGAAAGAAAAGAAAAGAAAACTAAAAATACAAAACAATTAAACACTCGATGGTCACTGCTACAATCAATTTGGTACATACATGCAGTTACAGCTAGCAAATTAGTTCTATACAGTAATTGAGCAAGCGAGATGCGTTGTGCATCGAGCTGCCCTTTTTTACAGTAATTGAGCAAGCAGAAGGACTGAGACGTATGTACATTTTCATAACCCAAAGGGCAATTGGGTGTACTTTATGGCTTAGATGGTGAATGGGTCTGATAGCTTATTCTCAAGCAGTAACATCCCTCAACACCTTATCAGTTATCAGAGTAGAAGCCTTGCAAAAGGGTATTAGACCGGATATCAAGCTGAAATTGTGGCCAACTATGTCTGGAAAGCTAGAGAGCTTGGAAGAATTAAGCTTCGAAAATGAATAACTGAGAGAATATACCAAGGTCCAACCTTATTGAACGATGTTTGTAGACAATCAGACTCCCTCTTATTGACTTTTAATTTTTGGTCTCTTCATAAGGAATTACAGAGTGTGTTAGTATAAAGTTTAAAATGTCTATCACCTTATCTATCTGTCTGAGCTAGCTAACAACGCCGGGTTACATAAAGAAAAAACATCACAGGATAACTATTAAATCGACTAATACAATAGTGAAAGGTCCTCGGTAAAAATATCTCGGTCAGTAAAATCCTTCAAATTACCAAAAATCCCTGATTTCCCTTATCTATCTCCACCTGGCGTAACACCAGCTAGTTTGCTGACTGGGTTATAGGGAGATCCCAATACGAGTCCCTTAAACCCAATGCCCTACCAACACCTTCACGAAAAAGAAAGGGAAAATATAATCCATATACGGATATACCATAGATTATTAGCAATGCTACAGCTCTTCCAGTCACTCTACATCCATGAAAGTTGAAACAACAATCAAAGCCAGAAATTTTAACGAAAATTCAAATGAGCTTATGTGGAAAATCAAGTTGGAGCAAGTTATGGGGATACTAGAAAAGCTAAAACATGGAAAAAGAACATTGTTTCGAGGAAAGCCTTATTAAAGAAATCAATAAATCTAACACAAGAAGAGTTTAGTATTATCTAAATGTCAAAACAAACTGAAAAGAATAAAAGGAAAAAACTCACATCAATACGCACAGATATCGTAATAAAGAGGAGTAAATACACACAGAAGCACGGAGCATGTCTTCCATGATATTCTTTGCCCAACGCCATTGACCAGCTCTACCATGTGCACTGATAAGGGCATTGTAGGTCTCAACATTAGGTTGGCACCTACCAAAATAACAGGCATCATGAACATGTATTACCAAAAAATCAAAAATAAAGAACTTGCAATGAATCTATCATACATGATATCGATTAAAAAAAGATTCTGACATACATGATTAGCAAGTACAAATTGGTGTAAATAGATAGAGTAGAGGCGCAAATCAAATTAATAAGAGAGCAACGAACTTATTGAACTCAACAAACATCAGAAAAAAGATCTCATACTACCTAATTACAAAAAAAGAAAAAGATCTATAATTTATATATATATTTTATATATATATTATATACACATATAATATATATATATATATATGTATGTGTGTGTGTGTGTGTGTGTGTGTGTGTGTGTGTGTGTGTGTGTGTGTGTGTGTGTGTGTATATATATATATATATATATATATATATTGCCTCACTAATTTCCACAATTTTGGCTGGTGAAAGGTGCTTCCATGATTTTTGCACTTTTATCTATTCTAACTACCAAAAAATGCATTGCAGATAACAAGAACTCAAGAAGGCATGTAGCTACAAGAAACCTCTTACAATTCAGGGGAAAAAAAGAATAACTCAGTGTTTGGGAAAAAACTAAATGATACCATGAACAACTAGACTATAACTGCCCTCACAATATAGGTTCTACCCTGGCTTATTGTTATGGAGTTGCCACATTTGTTAACCATTTAACATAAATCTTCATTTACATTACTTATTACAAAGTCGTAATCATGTCAATTTGGATTACCAATGAAAACAAAGAGAAAATTGTCGAAAGTTAAAAAGAATAAGAGTACCTCCATTTTTGCATCTCAAAAAACAAGCCACGTGCCTGATCAACCTGATTATGTCTAGCATGTAACCTGATCATCATGTTGTAGATATCACTCCTTGCACAATAATTCTTCTGATTTTTCATCCAATTGAAAACACGGATGCTATGATCAATTGAACCAATTTGAGTTATTTCCTACATCACGATATAAGAAAGAAATTATTAAACTTTCAGTGAGCCTACTCTTTCAGTATGCTTGTACAAAGGAGTAGTCTTTTCCAGACAGCACCACCAGAACACTATAGTTGCCAAAAAGCCAAACCATCCTGAAACTTAGATATAGCAAGATGACATTTTTCAAGAAAAGATAAAGCTTTTAAGAATCAACAACAACAACAACATACCCACTTAATCTCACAAGTGGGGTCTGAGGAGGATAGGATGTATGTAGACCTAGTGTATGAATCAATTACACCAAACGTTTATGATTTTCTTAAACCATAATCTAAAATGAATATGGCTCAGTTATATGGATCCTTTGTATCCCTTTGCCATTCCATCCTAATTATACACATGTATTCCTAGTAAATTCTCTTTCAGTATGCTAGTGTAAAGGAGTAGTCTTTTTCCAAACAGCACCAGAACACTATAGTTGGCACATAAACATAGTGGCGGAGTCGGGAATTCAAATAAGGTGATTCAAAAAAAGACTTATACCAAGGGGATTCAACAACTTATGTATATGCCAAAAAAATCCCCTTTCCCCTATTTACTTGCATAGTCTAATTTTTCAACGAAGAAGGTTCAATTGAACCCCCTCGCACCGCTGTGTCTCCGCCCCTAAATAAACACACCACCCTGAAAACATACATATAGCAAGATGACATTTTTCAAAGAAAAAATAAAGCTTTTGAAATCAATTACATTAAAACATTATCTAAAATGAATCCGGGGTCAGTTATATGAATCCTTAATATCCATTTCCTAATTCCATCCTAATCATACCCATATAATCCTACTAAATAATTCATTTTTTAAAACATTCAACAACAGCGACTTCGCCTCAGTCGGAGTCGGCTATATCAATCTTCACTTAGTGTATATAACCTCATTTCACATCAATATTTTAAAACACCCAAAAAAGTTTTCTTTTAAAAAAAATCACCTTTATAAGAATGGGGAAGTTCTTTCTTGCAAAACGTCCAGCCCAACGATTCAAAACACCTTCAATGTCATCCCAACGATTGAGCTTCATAATCTTGTCCACAACTTCAGAAATAGCCCAATCTTTCTGAAACCTATCGCCTTCGACCCGTAAACGTTGGTGTTTAGGCAAATCAGATTTCCTTAACCCATCGATTCTCACAGTTACTTTGTGTGTCCCTTTGTCATAGTCAACAGAAGCTTGCTTCTTCTCCTCAAAAGCCTTGTCATTCTTGGGTTTCTGCTGCTTTTGGCAGACTGTAACTGCAGTTCTGAAATGGGTTTTGAATTTGTGATTTGGTTGTTTTGGAAATGTGGAGATATGGGAGTTTTGTGTGGTAGCCATGGAAGTCTTTGGGGTTTTAAGTTTGTGTTATTTGGGGATAAAGCTTTGGTGTGTGAAGGATTTTGAATGGAAGTATCATTTTTCACTATTATGCATCTTTAACAGTATTTATATTTCATTGTGATTATTTCGGGTTCAAGCTTTGAGTATAAAAATAAAATTATATTGAGAGTATAGTCTTTAAAATATAAATTCGAATTAATCAGACTTCAATACGGATATTCAGAAAATAGATTTTGAAATGCGTGAATTATGATTAGTAAAAAAATAATATTTATGTTAAACTATTTAAGATTTCTTTTTTAGTTACTATTAACCATAGTTGAAAATTTTGATTCAGTAATTTTAAGCTTCCATTTTGAAAATATTCAAGTAGAATTAACTAAGGTTAAGTAACTTTAAGTATAACACCATCTATGTTAAATTTTTTATACTTTATTTATATCTTAAAATATAATCTTTACTCTATGTATATATCATCACCCCATAATTGAAATGTTCCTAATCTTCAACAACAATCACCAAGGGAAAAAGAAAAAAAATTAATTAATTTTATCTTAAATTTATAAAATAACAATTAACTTAGAGAGAGCAAAGAGGGAGTATTATATAGCATATAGTAGTGTTAAGTAGAATTACAGGTCCAAGAATATACAATTTTTCAAAAAAATAGCCTCTCACCCAAATCAATATCATTTTTAGACAAAGTGAAATAGATTTGTCATGTCTTGTATATCAATAGGCATTATGTTCCCCAACTGGGAGATACAAGTGCATATAAGGTGGCAAATACAAAATTGCAACTAAACTGTGACCAAAATAAAACAAAAACTTGATGGCTACTAAGTTCTCAGAAGCAGAACTTAGGAACAGATGGTATACAAGCCAAATTGCATCATTGTTGATATCTTGTGGTAGCAGCAACCATTGTGATGCCACGAATTCATCTTCGAAGCAGAAATCGTGCATCATTTCAATGTACTGTGATATAAGAGATTGTTCTTTGTCTCCAAGTTCTTCCATTCTCTATCCGGGGGGATCTTGCAAACTGTTTCTTGTTTTTAGATCAGTATGTTTGCTAGCTGTTTTTGTTAGTTTTCTGTCGTCTATTCTGACCCCCTTTGCGCTTTGATGGTATAGATGCAGCACCTGAACCTCGTGCATCATCGTTTGGCCTTTTTTGCCTATCTGTCTTTCCCTTTCCCAGGAAGCCTCTCTCTAATTTGCCTCCTTTATCTCTCTTCTGTGGTGGTGCTTTATCACCTTCCTGTTTGCGATGACCAAATTCTCTCTTTCTTTTACCCAGCTTCCTACCAGCACCGCAGCTTGAAGAGAAATAAGGTTCATCGGTAGTGTTGTACTTCCTTTTCATCTCTCTTTTCCTTATTTTACCTCCCGTGCCACCTTCCTTGGCAAAATTTGTGGATGAATCTTTTTCATCTTCCTTCCTCTTCTTCCTTTTGTGAGGTCCCCTGGAGTCTTTTTCCTTGAGTGAATCATTAGATTCTCTGTCCTTCCTTTTATGCTGCCTATAAGGAGATAAATAGTTTAAATCGAATTTCTCCGCTAAGTTTCTGAAAGAAGTGAAACAATCCTGTAAGATGAGCACAAGGACCTAACCTTGAATCCGAAGGAGTTGATTCCATCTCATGGGTACCATCTTCTCTAGAGCTTGACTTGCCATGGCGATTCTGTAGCGAAACAAAGCAGCAAACAGCGAACGTAAGACAGCATCTCAATGGGATGAAAGGAACACTTGATATCATAGTTCAGGCATTATACTTTCGTCTGCAACAAGCATGTGCTCATGCAGTCATACTAGTCCGTCTCACCAAAAACTAAAAGCACTTGCCAAAAGATTCATATAACTGAACATTTTTGACTACGCATTGACCAACAACAACAACAACAACATACACCCAGTGTAAATCCCACAAAGTGGGGTCAGGGGAGGGTGGAGTGTACGCACACCTCACCCCCAGAGAGGTTGTTTCTGATAGACCAAATGACTATGCATTGGCCATATGTCTAAAATGAGAAACATACCTCAGAGACTGTCTTGAGGAAATTTTTGTACTTCTCAGCTGCAACCGACTTAACTGCAGCAACTCCACACTTCCTCATCAAGATCTCCACAATGACTGTGACCTTTAAGATGGCACAGAAACATTGAGTTCTCAAAAAAAAGGACATAATGCATCTTTCGAAAGTATATAAACAGATTATTTAAGTAGAAAGAAGTGAACAGATACTGACAGGGATGTCAACTAAATCCTAGTTCAATCCCTAAGGAATCTATACCGACCCAAACTCTCTTATAAACACTTAAAAAATAAATTCACATGCATGTCCCACAATGCAAGTTCTATTCAGCATATCTGAAGGCAGTAGATTGAAAACAGAAGAACACTGTATTAGAAAGCAAAGTTCACAATGATCTGACATGAACTAAAACAGACGAGTAAAGTATCTTGTGGGTGAGCAAGGTACATGCAAGAGTAAAAAGAGTTAACCCACTTTGTTTGGATGAGTGAGAACGTCATAATGTGTCAATTGGCTTTCTATTGGCATCTTACCCGGAACCAGCGATCAACCTTTTTTTGATTTAAAAAAAGGGTTTGCCTTCAAAATTAATTTTCTTGTCCAACAAAAACATGATGTGAATTCAACAAAGGGGGCGTTTATCAACAAGTTCAACCTCTTCAACACTTTTCAGGCAACAGGAAGAAACAAGAAGACAAAAAATAAGTAAATTCCAGATATAAAGAAGCTGCTGTATTTCAATCAGTGGGACGACTTTGCAACTACAAGAATTAATAGGCATCAAATTATGGTTTGCAATACTGCCAATAATGCAGATTGTGTCAATATCAGGGGGCAAGATCCTGTGCTAGAACTCAGAAGTATAGCATATTTTGAGCAAGATTATATATGCTGTCATGCTTCATAAATACATAGCTAGTTTCACGTCCAATCGAAGAATCATTACAAACCTTTGATCTAAAATGATGGCGTGATACAGATGACCAAGGTAGCACTCCATTGACAATGTCTGAGAGCAAATTATGCAGGTCCTTTGCTTGAATACTAGATACAAATACTTTAACAAATCCCAGAACAGCCTACAAAAGTCAAAATAGCAAGCTCATAAGCATCAAAGAATAGAATAGCATCTTGCTGTGGAGAAGGCATGCTTACTTTTGTAACTTCGACATCTTTACTCTGCAGCAGAGTCAGAACGGAAGGGACCAGATCAGGGACTGAGAGACAGATATTGGCATCACTATAAACTAGAACAGAAAGTGCAGAGACTGCTCCACTTTTTATATGCGGTGATGAACCAGAAAGGTAAGCTATAACCTGCATATTTCAGCATCTTTTAAACCTCAGAAACATAAAACAAAGAAATTATATGCAGCCACAATTATGTGAATTATTTAGTCCAAACATTATGCCCATGGAAAAAGAACATGGAAAAATTAAGACAAACCATTCTGCTCAAGCAGAAATGTCTGTCCACAAAGTGTCATTGATATTGATATGATGCAAAAGGAGAATAATATCATCAACAGTCTAAAAGAATATAGAGCAGAAACTGAAAGAAAATAAAATAGCACTGCGCTGCACATAGTAGGGTAGGTTCAAGCTGTGATCAAAATAAAGCAAATCATACATTAAAATTTTGTCAATAATGAGCAGATGGCAGTTCAGAAGCGCAAAATACTAAGAAGACTCCTGATGCATTCATTTTTAACACAATCCCTGGAGCCATTGCACCAAAACAACACAACAAATTACTCAAAAAAGAACTGATCAATGTCGCAAGGAGATCAACTAACCAGAACAACAGAATTCAGCACAGTTACAATGTTTTTCTATCTCAGGATGTCAATATGTACGCCAAAACATATCCACACTTTGCTCTTCATTAAAGAGGTTTTGTTTGTTGAGATAGAAAATACAGAGTGTCTCTTTCCCTAGCCATCTATTGAATTTCCACCAAAGCATAGACTCAAGATAACTACTTCCAAGAATTTCCAATGACATCCATATTTGATGCCAGTAAACAACCAAACATACAAATGCAAGAACATAATAGTTGCAAAGACATTTATTTACTAACCATATCAACGAACTTCTTATAAGATTCGTTCGACTTTGCAGATGAAGAGTCTCTCAAGCTAGAACACACACTGATAAGGGCATCATATGCTGTCTTTCTACCTTCTTCTGTGGACTGCATTAAAAATGTTATTAAGCTTATCAAGAAGAAACATCTTATTAGTGCTGAATATTTAGGTGAAAATACACGGATAGGAAGAAAAATATACAGCAACCACAGTAAGGCCTCTAATTTCAACACTGGTAAATACGACAACTTGGCTAAAAAGAAGACAGTGGACCAAAATGGGAAGCAATTAAACATGCTCAGCCAGTAACTTAGATAAACAGTTTATCCAATCAAATTGTACTCCATCGAAGAAGAAACTTGGCTGGTAAATGCTTTAATAGTTCATGTTTTTGCCAAGATTGGCTTTTCCAGATTTAGACAGGAAGAATTGTCTGTGATGAGATCACATATTCCAGTTTGCTACAAGCAGTACAAGACTTCTCTATTTAGCCAAGACTTCTCTATTTAGCACTTCCGCACATTCAGCTGCTGTTGCAAGCCTGCAAAGCAACTTATTTTGATTATGAAAACTAAGTGCACTAACAAAAGCAGCAATAATACTTCTGACAAGCAATTATGTCAAAAGTCTTCCATTTCAAGAAACATCCTCTTACAAGACAAGTTGGCCAACACAGTGGGTTTTGTAAACATATTAAAACTTTTCCCCTCCTTTTCTCATACCAAAGCATGACTAGACTATTTAGCTTAGTTATTTTTATAAGGAAAGTATTTAGCTTAACCATGTAGGTCCTACATCTTTTAAGGCGAGAATAATCTCATTCAGAATGAGAAAGGCCTCTGTGTTTTCCTCGTCCAAATTACCCTGCAAATAGCATATGGGATCACAGTCGTGTTAGTTTTTGAATGAATTGTTCGAAGAATGAATGGCCATAGTGGATAACTTACCTGTATTGCATCAATCAACAAGGTTTTGTAGCAGGCAAAGCGACTCGTAAGTGATTTTATATCAGTGGGAGGCTTCACACTAGTTAATAATTCCATCAACTGCTCAGCATGTGAAGAGTGAAACCAGGAATGTTTCTGCCAAAACAAAATAAGCTCAAGTCAATCAGGCAATTATACCACAAAAAAAGAAGGAAAGAAGAAATTCCAATAGCCAACAGACCTCTAATATTCTACTTAGAATGTGATATGCTTCAAGATGACCAGCTCCGTGAGTAGCCTACTAGCATAAGACTAACATTATTATGAGATAAGTTTGAGATAGAAATTACACCATCTACAGCCACTTGAAACTAACTTACCTCCAAAACATCCCTAGCAATACCAAAGAGGACTTTAATGAGATCATCGCTAGATCCTTCAACAAAGCACGATCCCAACTCCAAGATCATGCACCTTTACCAATATGCAGCAAAAGAGTAAGGTTCCATTTTAAAGTGTCATTATGTCAATAGCCACTGTTCATGCAGCACATGTCATTATGGGTGGTCACTATAAAGTGAAAGAAAACATTCATTTAGTACTGCCACAAAATTCAAATGCTTTCACTTAAATGAAGCAAACTCATCTCACTACAGTCAATTGTACCTAAAGGTGAAGAAAGTTTGGCTTGAAAACGCCTACCTAACTAACTAAGTAAGTAGCTAATATTAATTAGAAAGCAATAAAGCAACTTTCTAGAGGGTCAAGAAGCTTGCGCCTCTAGCACCTACAACCACTATGTAGGAAACAGTAAGCTTGTTAACTGTATACATCAGAAAAATCCACTCCAAAACAGGATGGTGTCTGAGCAGGTATCACTCTGCCAGATTCAGAATGGGGGGAAGAGAAATGTAGCAAGCTGCCTTTCTCTGTATGACTTGTCCAATCACACACCAACAGCAAGTTAGACAACGAATCACCAGAATAGGAGCACAATCCATGGAAATTAAAGAAAAAGTGAAGTTGAACAGCTGTTACCTCTTAGCTACTTCCCCAAGAAGAGTGGAGTTATTTTCTTTATTGTCTGTTGAATAAAGTCCAAGCTTCTTGTATTCACCAATATCATTTGTAATCCCGGCTCTCTCCATTGAAGAAGTAAAGATGCTTTGGGTTAATGAAGAATCAGTGATGGACGTCAAGCACTCTATTGCCTCCTGAGAATTATTTGTTTTTCAAAAAAAATAAGACACTTGAAGTATCTCGGCCATGCAATATGTTCCACAAACTTGTAAAAGAGATAAGACTTGGAATTGCAGAAAGCATTCTCAAAACTCCACCTAGGGGCTAGGAGATATCAGTTATCTCAACCAAGTAAGAGTTCACTTGAGAGCAAGCTAAATTCCTGATGGACCACACACAACACAAGTCCAATGTAAACCCCCACCCGACGAGGAAGGATAAAAGAGAGAAGATAAATGTTAACACTTGACAGCAGACTAGATCCTTTCTTGAATAACTGGATCTTGTCCACAAGTTTTCCTCCGAGCGTGAAAATGAACATAACCTGGAGAGCTTACTCAAACTTATAGGTTAAATCAACTTATCTACACTTGATTAACCAGGCAAAGCTGGTGTCTGATGACTTTTGCCTAAATTATACCAATGCTCAAGATAATATATCAAATCCATATTAAAAATGTTCCACAAATGATGAGAGAAGTCGGTCCTAAACTAACAGAGCAGTCTGCATGGTGCCTCAAGTTACCTGTGGCAATGTTCAAATGTCGGACTGGGTCAAAATTGAGGAAAACAGAGGACAAATAATTGTGTGCTATTCAAAGAGAATGTCGAGAGGTTAGTTTCCTCTTCTTCTTTTTTGATAAGTTGAGACAAATTTTACTCACTATCAACAGCACCAAGATGGAAGTGTCAGTGTACAAAAGCTGACTGGAGACGGATCCCTTATAACTTTTAGATTCCAAGAAGTCCAGTACTACATCTACATCACTTACAAAATAAGCCTTGCACCAAAAATTAAAGTTTTGAATGCATCTTCATTTGACAAAAGTTACATTTTCTGATTTCCCTCAGCACAAAAACGTTTAATTCTAATTAAACAATCCAAAATACACAAAGGAAAAGGGAGAGGTCAGTTTTAGACAATACTTCCCACCTTTGTGATGTATTAACCCAACCTTGAGTGTATATAAAATATGTTAATTGGGAATGACATTAGATATTCTTGCAGCTAATAACACAGAAATAAAGACTAACAACAACAAATGACAAGCAGAAGAGCACAGCATTATTTTGTGTCAGACTAAAATACGATACATACCTTGAACTGCTGGTATTTTGCAGGAGATGACTCAAAAAAAACATTTATTAAAGCCTGGAGCCATTCCTCAGAGCAAGATGCCAAAGCCTTAATATTTTTGCTAGCGGACTTCTTTGAGTAAGAGCATTTGCGTTTGAACTCCAATGCCAAATCAAGATTTTTGTTCTCCGTTTGGTGAACCATATGCTCTCCAGAAAAATTATCAGATGCAAGTACATTTTTACTCTTATTCACCAGTTCCTATGAGAAAAGACACAGCTGATTACTTAAATCCAGACAAGGCGTGGTCATTCAAGAAGACCTGAAGAAAAACAATATAGAAACTTCAAGATTCTGGACTGAACCTGCAAAGCTGCAGAAATATTCTCAAGCATAAAGGAATCCTCCTTTAGAAAAGGAATCAAAAGTGTAGTCAAAGCTTGGGCATTCTTGTGAAAGTCAGATGGACAGCGACAAAAGGCAGGTAATAGTCCCCAACACCCACGGGCATAAGCCTGCAGTTCTTCTCGAATTACTGACTTTTTAACTGGCAAAAAGAACAAATTTAATTCCAGATGTAGGTAAAGCATCTTTTTTGGATCAACTCTCAAGTCTAAATCAGGAACCAGAGGTTATCCCATCTCCACTCTCCCCCATCAGAGAAAAGATAAGATACTTGCTATTTTGTTTGTCATAGAAACAGTTGCTATCGCTCCTATAATCATGCTTATTTGCAAAGTATTAAATTGTATGATTGAGTCAAACATACAAGGGTAAACACTAATCAAATGTACAAGTTCAAAATACCAGCACTTCAACAATTTCAAGGAAAGTTATGAGTACCGCACAACTACAGGAATAAAGGAAATCAATTTACACCAAATAAATTAAGAAAATAAGAAGAAAAGGAACAACCAAAAGAAAAATATTTAAAAGAAAAGGAGATGAGAATCACATTAAACAGAGTGAGTTCATCAAATAACAAATCAAATACTATCAAATTCAAATTGCACAAGCACAAAAATTAATAAAAAAATAATGTATTATTACAGATCCTAGCTGTACTCTTAGAAGACTCTGACATGACAGACCTGCTCATTGAAGAGATTTAACTAAATGAGCAAAATTCAAGTGCATTTTCCAAAACACCAGAAGCAATAGAGTTCTAATGAATCTAACTGAATGATAATCGAGGATTTCACTTTGGACACAACAGAAACAACCATAAACATTACGCCAAGCTTGGTGAATTATCAACATATGCCCCTACCTTTTGTTGATGCCTTTTCGACGGACACAGCAAGTGGCACCACGTGCTTCATAAAGAACCCAAGTGATGATCCACATAAATATTTATTTAAAACAGGAATCAACCAACTGTTTGAAAAAGAGTAATCCTTCGTATTCAGGGAAATGGGTAACAGGGCAAGCAGTTTCTCTGGTCCCATAGCAATAACAGCTGATCCTATGCATTCCTGAAGCTGCAATTAAAACAAAGAAAGGGAAAGTAATACAAAAGTTTTAGGTTCAGAACTTTTCTGAACAGCACCTGTGTATAAAGATAAGGAAATCATTCTTATTAATCAAAGGGTCTAGGATATACTAAAATGTACAGAAACTTTAGGAAAAGAGAAGGAAAGAAAAGCCAGTATATCGTCCCTTATGCAGATGCTAAGGGATAAATTCAATCTGAGACTCAGGGACTTTTGGAAGTTTTAAAATTGAAAGTTTTTTTGTGATAAAAGAGTTATTGCTTAGTTTATTCCTGTTATAGGAACTAAAAAGTGGGGGCATTAGTTCATCTTCCATGTGAAGTTTTTGCTCCTCTAAATTGAACTAGCAGGAGGAAGTATTTATTTTACTCTCTTCCAGACACACTATCGAACAAGCAAAAGCAAAACACTAACACTTCATCCAAAGGAAGATCGTTGTTGAGCTTCTTTCCTCTACCCTTCCCCTCCTCTTAGTGGAGCTAACCATAATATAAAGTTCTCGGAACACAAGCAAAAAAGGAAGGGTAGTAAGAGTTATTAAATAATTTGCTCCTGTAGATAGAGAGAACCCTTCGTGAGTCGTGTCTCTGATTTGAGGGAAATAGAAGAAAATAGGATGGAGGAGCAAGATACTCTTCCGCATTAATTTTAGCCACTCAAGATTGAAAGAGCAGGATTAAGAATATATTATCTACTTCTCTTCCAGCCTCTAGCCATGTCAAACAACCAAAAATAAATTACTAATTTCCAATAAAGAAAGTGAATCAATGAGTTTCTTGTAACACAAACAAAAACGCTGTAGGAGTAGGACTTACATTTTTTGAATCACCAAGCACCCCAAGCAACAATCATCAATCAGCAAGTTTAAGTATTATACCCTTTGCACAGAGGTCAAGACCCCACCCTAGAGACGCAGATGCAAATACAGTAAGAACAAATAGTTGTGAAAGAGAAAATTGATAGAACAACCTATCAACTGAAATGCTTGCTCATACGTAAATTGTCTAGGGATATATTGAAACCCACTTGGTGAGATTACATTGGAGTGGTTCTTGTTGTTGTATATTCGAAGCCATTGTTTCCAATAAGAAATATATGATGGACCTAACTCAACTCCAAAGCTAGCTTAGGAGGTGAGAGTACCTAGATCGTATAAGACAACCACCAAATTCTCCACCCGTGTGAGAAATCTAACAGTTTCCGTTGTCCATGAAGTTTTTTATTTCTTTGATCAGGTAAAATTTGTACCATAAAGTTAATCTGACAAAATTTCTCTTTACAGCTTCAAGCAATCTTTGACACAAGCCATCCTCCTCTGTTAGCTGAGGTTGAGGATCACATTCCACATTAGACTATAAACTGATGTTAGCTGTTTTAGTCTCTGCCTTCATCCACTATTGACATAAAAGTTTTGTTCTTTTCTAGGAAATAAATTATCGAAATATCATCCCTACAAAGTTTCTTTTGACCACATCAGGCTTCTAGATAAAATGGCAGCACTCCTCCATTTGAACAATTTATTTAGTTTTATATGTAAAATCATCTCCTCCTTTGTGCCAACCAATAAAAAACAACACAAAAAATTCACCTGCTACGATGAGAACATTTTATGTGTCATACAAAATACACCCTAAGGAAGAAAGAACATGCAAATGAACAGTGCATGAGAGGAATTCTTGTTGTCCACTATTTCTGAAGGGGAATATTATAAGTGAAGCAGAAGTCACAAATCCCGAAATGGCAGGTGAGGATGATATATGTCCGTAAAAATTAAAAGGCTGATTTTTGCCTAAACACTGGTTGATTCAAAATTATCAAAAGTTTATATGAGCCTCTTCTACTGTCTACATGAGCAGAGAGTTCATCATAGATGTCAGTCCTTAGATAAGACCACAAGAATTTGCGAGGAAAGTGGTGACTACTGGAAGCTCCATTGTGGTTTGTCAACGTCTACTTACCCAATTTAAGGAACATAACAGACAGGATTGCCAATATATGAGTCGTTTGGATATCCAGAAGAGCTGAGAAGCATGTTTTCAAAAGACTAAGCAAATAGCTTTCACTGCTTCAAATTCAGGAACAACTGAAGAGCCTCATCATCCACTGCCTGTTTTTTACCAGTCAAAAACTTTTTCCCATCAATATGGCCATTGATCAATTCTTTCAAAATATTTGAAGCCGGTAAAAGCTATATCTTCTGGACCATTTGTAAGAAGACCTGGAGAAACATTAGAATGTCAGCACCAGCCCACCCAGCATCACATAATAACAGAAATAAAGTAGTTAAATTGTAGAAACAAAGAACTGTAACGGCCCAAGCCTAACTTTCAAGGTATTGTCCACTTTAGCCCTACCCATTTAGGCCACCTCAAAGCTTTTGGGCCTCACAATTTTTGTCCTCTTTGGTAACTCAAGGCGCCTCGACAGTTGAATCACGAACTCACCCTTATGTGACCCTAAACTTTCCCCTACCATTCCAATATGGAAATTTGCCCAAGGCAAGTTTACAACAAATTTCCAAGTTAAACTGCCAGTGACCCGTAGGGTGTTATAAGAATTAAAGAGACTAGATTCAGGAGAACCTTACCAAATTCGTAGTGAACATAAACTTGGCTCTCCGAAATTATTCACAATTAGAGACATCGTCAATCTCAGTATGTTAACTATTTGAGAACCACTCAGAGACAAAAAGATGCATTCTACCTGTTATGTATAGATTAACCTGTCTTCCAAAGATAATGTCATTACAAGGCCTATTCACCTAGACTAGAAACCCGCTGAACTCAAACTTTATGTTCTCTAAGAAACAAAACATCTATTTCTAATTGACTCAACTGTAAAAATATGGTACCCATTAGTTTTATCAATTATTGAACGATACTGAAAGCCCCACATAAATATTGGCAATGGAATGTTGTACACCTAGTAATAAACAAAATCTAGAAATGATGGTTATAGTCTTACGAGGTACCCTATCAATATTATAATTTATCAGAACGTATCTGTCATCTAATAGGTAAAAGCTCAAGCTAGATCCAGAAATGTATGCTCCTACATGGCCTTTTATTGATTCACGACTCATAATCAATTTCATCAAAATCATTAGATGCCATGAATGTGAAAACATAAAAACGGGCTGATGGCTAAATTTGCTGTAAAATAGACCAAATAGAAAACCATGCTTTAGTAAGGTAAAAAATGAAATAAGATAGCCAGACTGGATGCTGAACAAATGGAGTCCAGTAGGGCCAAATCCTTTAATCATAAAATACAACAAAAGAGTCATAGCCTGCCAATGGACCTAGGCGAGGAGCATTCAGATACCACACAACCAAAATGGAGTACAATTGATCACCGTAGTAGTACACAGTATGGATTCAACAACCCAAGGCAAATACGTGCTTAAACACTTATTCCGCCATCATGGGTTTTTTCAATGATGCCTTTTGCTAAAGTTGCAGCAAACAATACATTGTCAGCAGGGTTCTCCGCAGACAATATGTAGCGATATAAGGCTTTATAATAATGTTATTAGCATCTAGAAGAATGATTTCAACCCTTGAAGCATCTAATATCGCCCCAATATTATCAAAAATGTGTCTTGTGAATGCTGAGCTCTGAGACTCATAAGTTCCACTAGTTGGTAAGTACTTTCTCATTGTCTTTGACTGTAAGGTACGGGATAATGAAGCTGGGATATTTAGGGAGTGAAGCACCTCTTGATAACTCATCTTTAGATCCACTTATTTCCTTTGGAGCACTTAGTTTAATTGCCAATGTTATGTGCTCTTTTATCAAGGAGTAAATTCTTTTACCAGCCTTCTTAGCCACAGAAGATGAACCAAATGACTTGAAAACAGTCAGAATACAATCCTGAGCACATTTCCTCACCTGAAATCAGACAAGTAACATCACATCAGAACCATATCAGTGTTTCTCTATATTTCACTATGGGCCAATGAATCCCTTCAAAACTGTTAGCCTCTCGTACCCATTCCTTAATGTACTAACACCCTGTACAAAACTCTCACTGTTCAACCAAAAGAAGTTATCAAATGGATCGCTTACTATATAGACATATGCAAGCAGGGTTACAAAAAGTGGCCAAGTTACATGATTTAGCAAAATAATAAAGATAATTGCAACATCATTGGCTAACTTCAGGTCAACTGTGTCTAATGCATGGATTACTTCAATTTTTGTATCAGTTGCAATGTCCAATTTGGCATATTTTCTAAAAGAGCACAGAATATTTCAAAGGCTTAAAATAGTAAATTACTAAACAAAGATTATGGAAATCCAGTTTTGATTGGTTAACCAGGAGTCAAAGACCGAGTTGTTAACTAAAAGGCAAAAGAGAAGAATATCAATTTGGAACGAACACTAAAGTCACATTTTCAAGAACTCTATTTTATCATTTATGAACCCAATGCGAGTCTAAATAGCTCATTGAGTAAGAAAACCAACAAGGCATGTTATTGATGCTGAGCTCAGATGAATTTGATTCTTGAAGTCAAATGCAAGTTTGGAAAGAGATAACTAACAAATTTCAACATTTAATAAATCCCTTAGCAAGCAAAGTAAGATACAATTTTGTTTCCCAGCTTGAGAACATAACTCAAATACGTACATCTCACTCTAAACTCACAATATACATATGCATCATAAACACAAGTAGGAACAATCTCAAGGGATTAAAAAATTAACCTTTGGACGCTTATCAGTAGGGAACTTTTACAAGTGTCTCAAAACCCACTTTCACAGAATCCCAATCTTCCTTATCACAAAACCCCACTAAAATTCCCAAACACTTAACAAAAGCCCTCACAGTAGAAGTCCCCAAAACACCCTCACTCTCCAATGGCTGCTTTTCAAGAAGACCCACAAGGACCCCAATTGCCTCTGCAGCTTTATCTGAAGAAACAGCTTCATGAGGAACTAAGGGAAGAACAATAGACAAAAAGGATGATAAAGCAGATACTGCTTGTGGGTCGAGAGAATCTTGGGAATTAGAAATTGTGGAAATTGTGGCGGCGAAGTAAGAAAAAGGGGTTACTGGTAAAGACTCAGATTGTATAATGGAACGAGTGGCGGCGGCGATAGCACAGAGGTGACGGTGTTGTGGTGCTGGTTACTGTAACGTTGGAGGAGCTGTTGGCATATGTCAGGTTGTCATTGAAGACATTGTTGTTGTCTGGAGGATCCATTGAGACAAAGAGGCGACGTTGTTTGTCTCTCTGCTAGGGGTTTAAGATGAGGGTTTTAGAAAATTTTACAATCACTTTAAACTTTGACTTAAAATAATTTCTATATATTTTTTTATAATTAAAGCAAATTCGTCACTTTCGTGTATTTAATTTACTATCGTAAATTAATTGAGTTATAAAAAATTAAAAATTATACGACTAACAAGATAGAAATAATATCGTTTTAAAAAAGTCATTAATAATCTATGTTGTTTAATAAATTGATGCATTTTTAGTTTTAATCAAATTTTTATCGTAGAAAAGTTTGTAGTTTATTTGGTAGTTTATAAATGCTTTTAAATTGAATAAGGGTAAAATTGAAAGAGCATCATTAATGTCTTACTTGATAATGTAGCTTAATAGAAACATTTTGAAATAAAATGATAAGGTTAAAAACATCATTTTTTTTTTAAAAAAAAAAATCTTTTTGAAAAGATCGGACTTGAAATTATTGGAAGAATTCTTAATGTCGGAAGAACAAGTTCTTTCTTTAGCCTTCCCAGAAGCTTCATCCAAGCCTATTTGACAATGAAAGTGGGAAAGATATTCATTTTTCAAAAACTTCAGCTTGTACACAAATCCAAAGCCCTTCCTAAATCATGAATTTTTTTCGTAGTTTTTCAGTTCACCGGGCCCGTGAAGTGATTTGACTTCCCTAAATTCAACGTAAGATTGGGGATATCGATGCTGATCATTGATTTACTCCTTGTTCTTTGATCAAGTCAACACATTGTCGTGGTGGCAAAAGCGGGGATTTCGATCGGTTTACCTCTTATTGGATTTGAACCAATGACTCTCTCACTTGTAAGCAACATTCTAACCGATGAGTCAAGTTAGTATTTGTTTCTATGAGTCATAGAACTATGAAATCATTTTAAGGTATTTCGATCTATTTATTTTGATTCGTTAGCCGATACTTGTTCCAATAAGATTAAAAGCACGAGGAAAAACTATATTTGGAATAGTTAATGAAATTATATTGACTTTCACATATACATATTATTATCTGACATAGCATATCGAGTTCGTTCTTGCATGCGTCACTCATTCGAGATAAGTATTCTCGTAAAATAGCATTTTTATTAATACCACGAGTACCAGAAATGCATCTCTCTACCTAACAACACATATTATTTACCTAGGACTAGGCACACATAAAGCCACAGAATAATAAAAATGTTTGCATGGTATGATACATTCTTGAAAAAAAATAATTTTCTACAAAATGAAAAAAAAGAGTTAGAAGAACAAATAAATACATAATACACAAAATAATAATTAAAAAGAATAATTTCATAGTTTAAAAAGAAAAGAATCGGTAAAAAATAACAAAAATTCTCGTCGATTTTAATTAACTATCAAAATTTTTAGCTAACTGACGGATTAATGATTGAAATACTATGGTTATCGATCTCACGTTAATTTTAAAATAAAATTTACATAATTAGAATTTGTAAGAAAGTATTACTACTACTACCACTATAAAATAAAATTAACAATTTTGTATGAATTCATTCTCTCTTTAACAATTCAATATGGTTTTTCTTAGATCAATTTTGTTTAATATTTTATTTTTATAATAATATTATAATCTACAAATTTTTTTATTCAGTTACATTATTTCCAATATATATATATAAAAAAATTAAAAAAATTAAAAAAATTAAAAAAATTAAAAAAATTAAAAATATTTTTAATTAAATTAATTAACAAATATATTCCTTTTCTTCATAAACAAAATCATTAAACTAAAGTTTTCACTATAGAAAAATTATTAATATTTTTTTTTTAAAATTCAAACTCTTTCTAATTTTTTTCCTCTAAATTAATTAAATTGAACATTGAATATTTATTTAATTTTTTGACAAACTATAACAAAACCAAAACTAAAAGCTACATGTATTAACACTAGCAATAACAAATAATAAAGTCAGTAAATAAACTATATAATATTATTCTCTCGAGCTTGTCAATACAATAAATAATATCAAAATATATTTCACACAAAATGAGACTATTATTCCATTAAGAAAGTACATGTCACAACACTATAATAAATACAATATTTTTGATTTCATAATAAAATTTCAACTGAATACGATAAATATCAAAAAAAATATTTTCGTGCAAAAGAAGACTATTATTCCATTAAAAGTTACGTGTCCGGCACTATAATTAACACGATATTTGGGATTTCTTATTAATAAAATTTTAACTTCAAGACGATAAATATCAAAAATGTATTTCGATTGCAAAAAGAGACTATTATTCCACTAAAAGGTAAATTGTCCAACACTATAATTAACACGATATTTGGGATTTCATATTAATAGAATTTTAACTTCAAATACGATAAATATCAAAACGTATTTAGGTGCAAAAAAGAGATTATTATTCCAAATGTCCAACACTACAATAAAATACGATAATTTAAATTATATCTTAATAAAATTTGACTTAGATCGATACGATATCGTCTCGGACCGGGCCCAGCCAAGTAGGCACAACAACAAAATTTCCCTTGCTGACCACTACCATATTTAGTCTTTGGCACACACAAAATACATGGAAACCTAATTTCTGGCATGGTTGTGTACATTCTCCTTTAGTTTTGCATGATCCCAAGAATTTGCATGTCTCCTCTGAACCAGTCATCACATGATTTTCTACAATAACAACAACAAAAAAATAGTGAGAAACAATAAAATAAAATAAAAATTAGTGATAAATGACAGTCACATTCCATATCAGTATTCATATTAGAGTCCAACAAATTCATGCATCATAATGACAAAAAAATTTCATATCCATAGCTCGAAATTCAAAAGACCTCCGATTAAGGGAGGAGCAACCTCTATCCGATCTTGATGGTGGTTCGTGATGTGAAAATTTAGTAGATAATTCCTACTTTTTGTTAGGGAGAGAAGGTGAATAAAATTTGTGATAGCGATAACGTATGCGGTGTAATCTACAAACATGAGAATGGAGTCTAAAAAGAGGGTGGTGTGTACGCAATTTTATAGTTCCTACTATTGCTAAGTTAGAGAAACTATATCTGACATAAACTTAGTAAAACATAATAAAATCAAGTATGAAAAGGGAAATACAATCAATGAAGCTAAATAGTTATGTTGAACATAATGAAGAAGAGATCAAGTAATAGCAATAACACATAATATGATAATCGACACAAAAATAATAGTAAAATCGAAGATTTATACTATGCATATATAATAATAATAATTACCAGCTTTGGCTTGACAAAAAAGAAGAAAATAAAATAAAAAAGAGCAGCAATTTGAGATTTTGTGATGCCATTTCTTTTTCTTTTTGTGATTGTGAATATTAATGTAAATTGTGTTGAATTTATAATAGAAATTTTAGTAGTAATAATTTTATTTTCCATATATACAAGATTTAATTTTCTTTGCTTTCCTTAAAGGAGAAAAAAAATATTGTGAGTTTAATTATAATTGTAATTTCATTATTTCTTCTATGAAAATTATTCTATAATTATAACTAACAGATTCGAATATGTGTTTTTTCCATATATGTAATTTTATAGGTTTTCATGTATATAATTTCATATTTTATGCTTTTATATATTTTTTTATTATTTATTACCATGTATATAAGATTTTACTTCTATGGTAATTTTAAATATAACTAAAAGTCGATATTTTGAAGTAATTTTGCGGGAGCCGATTTTGTATATCGATATTTAAAGTGCAACTTTATGTTAAATTTTGTATTCGTAGTTAGTTAAGGACACAAAGTTGATGATACCGTTTCAGTTTTATATGACACAATTTTCATGAAAAAAATTATTAAAGTTGTTTGGTTTTCAAATAGATTTTGATAAGTAAACCCCGATGTATGCACGAACTTCATGCAAAAATGTATTTCTTCTAAATTGTCGGGAGTTAAATTTTGACAAGCCAAACTTTAAAAGCGTATATTTTAACATGTACTCGCCCCAGTCGATTTAAAAGTGTCTAAACTCAAAAAAGTTATTATGAATTCCAACTATGACTTAAACGATGTCATGAAATGAAATCGTATAAATAGCCTCCCATTATATTTCATTGTATATATTAGTATATGATATATAAAAATATATATTTTAGATAAAAAATATTAAATATTTTAATATAATTTTTAATATAATTTTTTAGCGAATATAATTATTTTTGATTGACTAAATATATAATTTGTTAGAACCAGTTATTTATGCATTTTGTTTATGCAAAACTGAAAATCATCCCTTTATATCATGTTGGGCCAACTTATTTCTTTGGATTTTGACAACAAGCCCATAGATTGCTCATATTTTTGTGGCCCAATACTAAAGTATAATTCATACATATTTAATTTACAAAAATAAGAAATATACAAGAAATCGACTAATTTAAATTCCGTAAGATGAGTTCATCAAGGAGGGTTATAGTGATTCCTACCGAAAGGTTCTTTATTGCACATTCGAATATGGGTAAATTTATACGCGTCGAGATGTTTATATCCAGAGTATATTAATGTATCCTTGATTAAGTTATAAGCTAAGATGAGAATGTGTATTAGAATTTAATTATAATTTTGTGATATATAGATATCTCATGATGTGTCTTTGTTTTATAGATGTAAACATCAAGTGCAATATACTTTACCTTTGAATATTTGAAATTACGAGCAAAGAAATTTCAAACTATCCCCCGTGGTGCATCATTTTATGAGTAACATTTTGATGTTAGTTAAAGGGATATATGAGAAATTCGAGTTACTTGAATTCACATCAAGGAGTTATATAGCGATTTTTACTGGAAGGTTTTTTATTTGCGCGATTTGAATTTTGATAAAATTTATTTGTATCGAGATATTTATATCAAAAATCATGCGATTTATCACGATTAAAGTTATAAGTGGGATGAGAAATGTGTATTAATTGAGTATGGTTCTCTAATATAAGAATATCATTGTGCGTCATAATTATATATTTATTTAATTGATGTAAGCACAGAATGCGAATATATTTTATCTTCGATATTTTTAATCGTAGACAAAAAAATTTCAACTATCACCCCTCTCCCCCTCCCCCCTCCCCTCCCCACCCCCCAAATGGTGTATCTACTTCAAAGTTTGTATCAACAAAACAATTAGAGGTATTTCTTATTCTTCACTCACATACTATAAATACTATTTATTTCCTTTTTTATTTGGGCCTATATTTAGTCCTTTTCATACTTTTGAGCATCATATTCTTCTTCATCCACTTTATAGGCCTTTTAAAAAAATCGTTAAATTATCGATCGGTATACGTATTGGTGGAAGTAACAAATATCAATTAAAATAATAGAAAAAGTACATAAAATAGATTTAAAAAAGTAAATTAATTACATAAAAATGGATTGTTTCATAATAATTACTGTAATATCGATGCAGCCTGAGAATAATTACAATTCGTTTCCCACCATGAGTTTGAAGGTTTTGGCGTATAGATACTATGACAGTATATGCATATATTGTGATGATATCATGAAATATATGCATATATTGCTAATGATATCATAAAGTATATGCATATATTGTGATGATATCGCTAGAAGCGCTGCGGCATTCACGAAGGAGGCGCTGATCACCGATGTGCAACGAAGGTATGAATATACTATGATGGTATCATGAAGGATTACAAGATGGGATATTTCTGTAATTAATTAGAGGATACCTAAAAGTAAAAGATAGAATCGTGTAAATATTTTTTGCTTCGACGGGGCAGTGTAGACATGTTGGGACTTTTCATGTGTGTGAGTAATAAAGGAGTGGAAGGTGCATTATAATTGGTTGTACTAGGGTGGGTATTTACTATTTCAACTACCTTATAACAGTAACCAAATAATATTTCATAATAAAAAAAATTCTCTATACGAATTAGATTAATTTAAATTTATGTCGTAGAATTTTAAAAGAAAGTATCTTTTTATCTTTAACTATTCAATGTTCGAAAATGGTGTCCAGTGTTAATTTAAATTAAGCTATAAAATCTTGGTATATAATTTTTTCCCCTCTAGAATGTATTCGATATTTGAAAGTCAACGGTCCAGATCAATTGATTTACCTCTTAGAAAAGAAATTAAAGTTTTATTTTCCTTTCAAGTATTGGACTTGAAAATTGCGTCAAACTAGTTTAAAATATACGGCTGCAAAAAATATATTATACGGTCGGTGGTTTTAGCTCTAATGCTGAAGATATCTTCATTCTCAAGACTCAAACCCTAGACATCGATAGCATTTATCCCTTTCATTTTTACCACATTCAGGCGGAGACACTCGTACAAGTGTGTTTCTTGAGAGCTTTATGAATGATTTTTTTGTTGATAAGCGCTTCTCTTTTATTAGACATTACGCGACACAAATTTTGAAATAATCAAAATTGTAGTATATCAAATACGAATGACAAAAATGGAAATTTTACATTGTTATCAATTGATTAGAAGTGAGTAGACATACATGAAGGACAATATAATATCCCTTCCAACCGGACATATATAAAGTTGAAGTTGGCAAGAGTGGGGTCTTTTACAATATATATCACAAAGAATTAAGATTTATATAGTTTGCTTATAATATAATTTATTTTAAAATTATTTAATATATATAAATAATTTATTCAGAATCTAACAAAGAAAAATTATGATTTCGTCTTTATTTTTGAAATTATTAACTCGGAGTTAAAATCAAAAAATCGACTTTAAGTTGGAAGTTATAAAGTCATTTGGTAGAACTAGATAACTATAAGCTTGAGAGGTGAGATTAATGAACTAGAATCAGCTGATAAAAGAAACCCAATAAGATTATTACGTTCCGAGAGACTCGAATCGCAAACCTCTAATCCTAGAACAAAGGGTACTGGTATCCACCCACCCCCAAAGAATACTATGAATGTTTAGTTCCAAGATTAGAAAAAAAATAATTTAATACACTAAATTTTCATATTAAAAAATTATAAATTTTATTATATATAATTTTATTTTATATTCCATTGAAAATTATTTTCATTCTTTCGAATCAGTAACAATTGAGAAGTCAAGTATTGTAGTAGATGCTAGCACATGTTTCATGGAAAGTTCTATGGTACTATTGATTCACATTTTGACAATATAAAAAGAAAAATAATTGTTTTATTGGGACAAAAACCATAATGGGAGGAGTTCTATGGATCTTAAAAATCTTTTTCTTCCACTTGTCTTTTATGTTTTGGTAGAAAAAAAATTATATAAAAATATTTACGTATTCACGTAGAAATTTATCATAAATATCGTAATATAATATATCATAATATAAAATTGTTATTAAATTGAAGTATGAAATATGAATATATATTCTTTGAAGTTCTCATTAATCTTTTAATTACACAAATAACTGCTCAAGTCGAAAGTACAAAGCTTGTCTTACCTGCGCAGTAGTGGTAGTGGCCACGATTCTCACCTCCCTTGACGCGTCCGGTGGGATTATATTGTTTGTTGTTGTAAATAATTTCTTAATATAACAATAAAAGTAAATGAAAAGGATCAAAAGATCCTTCTATTTTCGTTATTAGCTGGTTGCCCTAAAAATTATCTTTATCGGATACAAATATGTCTGTAATGTTAAATAGCCGATTTAATAAACTAAAATCAGAATAGTTAATAGGCGAAAATAAAGAATATTTTTGATATTTTTCTAAAATTTAAACAAGTAGAAGTTGAAAGAGTATAAATGTAGGTGGCCCCTCAATTTTAAGATTCATCAACGATGGCCACATATTTTCCTCATTTATTAAAATCTGCCCCTTCTGTCCACCGACGTTTTTATATTACAATTTTCTGTTTATTACTCGTGTTATACATTGTCCTTTTTTTTTTAAATTTTAATTTAACAAATTATATTTCAATTAAAATCTTTTTATGTATATCTTATTTTTATTCCAAAAAATAATAATAAAATTTATGTATATCTTATTTTTTATGAATTTCACTCGTAAAATTATCCACAATTAATATTAATTAATTAAGAATTTGAATTTTTACTTTAATTGAAGTGTCTAAGCACATAAATTTCAACTGGTCGATTCGATCAGAAATTCATCTTAAAACATATAGAGTTCATTTTGAATTAGGACTCGTTAGTCCTCACTATACATGCAAGTCGTTATATTAATTTATTTTCTAATAATATTTTATCTGTTTTAATTTATTTATCTTTTTTTACATGATATATTTAAAATTATAAGATTTAATTTTTTTATCTTTTTTGATTTTTTTAATATTTTTAATTTATTTCAATCATAATTTAATTTCCAATTTCATATAACTGACTATCTCAAATGTTTTTTTTGTTTTTTTAATATTTTAATTAAAGTTATCGTATATTTTTTTTTGAAAATTTGGTATTCATTACGATATTAGTATTTATTAGAACCATATTGAAGTACGTAAATATATATATAATTTATATATATTATAATAATACTAGCAATTATATATAAAATAATATTAGTACAAAACTAATTAGTTAGGCGTTGAAATTTTGCTATCATATTTTGATTGAAATGTCGTTTTGTACATGCAATTGATTAGCATTATTATTTCTACATGGGTAAGGTGTTCATATGCTAAATAGAGCGTTTACGAAAATTTAGAGTGTGATACCTGCTGACATCTTAGGAATCGAAATTGAATAAGCTTAAGATTTATTGATTTATCGTACCATGAAATTGAGCTTTAAAATATTGAATCATACAAAATTAATTTAATATAATGATGATATAGTATTTTAAAAATTAAAAATTATAATTTTTGTATTTAATTATAATTTACCAAGAAATTCTATAATAAGAAACTACACGACTACAAAAATAATACTATAACTACTAGCTATTTAAAAAACCGACTAAATAACATCCTATTCCCTGTTTCGCATCATCAATAACCTCCTACTCTCTTCATTTCAAAATAAAGTTGTGTTTTTGCTTGTCGATAATGTTTCCCATGTCGAGAGATAATAAAATATCAAAGAATTACATCTTTTTGTATTTACTAAGAATAAATTAATAAAAATATATTTTATTATTTAAAAAATAAATAATTTTTCTTAAAGACCGTATGCACGAATTAAACGATACTTATTTTGAAACGGCGAAATTAGTGTACCGAGTCAAAATTAAACAAAACCTGAAACTAAAACACGACACTCTTTAGATAAGAGAAATCATATATATGACTTCCATATATGTGGAGGTGGAAGATTGAAGGCTACTTTTAAGAGAGAGAAACACCAAAAGAAGAAAATAAATTTACAGAGATATTTAGAGAGAGAAAGTAGTGATATGGTGGGTATGGGATTTACAGCAAAAACCAAAGCAACAACAGCGTAGCCATAGCAGCAGCAGCAGTGAGAGTTGGGGAATGGGTTTTCTCTTCATATTCTTTCCTGAAGAAGATGATACTAACAACAACAACAACAACAACAACAAGAGAAAACCCAGTTTATCTTTATCAAATTCATCCTCATCAGTTTCTTTCAAATCGATTAATGGAATTCTCAAGCGTTCGAATTCAACTCATCTTCTTTCAAAAGCTCAATCTACAATTTCGATTTGTGCGCTTTTGATTTTCACCACTCTTCTCCTCTTCACACTTTGCCACTTTCGAACCCACGAATTCCTTACATCAAAGCAGAAACACCCAATTTCATCTTTAAATCTCAAATCCTGAAAAAACCAGGTGGACCCAGAAATTGATTTTCCCACATGCATTGCAAGGGATGGGTTCGTTGTACAGAAGAGGAACCAAGACCATGAACCAAGCCTCATTGTAGCTCATGTAGTTGAATCTGTAACAGAGCACGAACTGAAGTTCTTCCTCAGGCTGCTGCACAGATCAGGAATCACCTCGAAGTCCGATATTCTGTTTATATTTCCGCGGAAAACGAACTCGTTCGATAACGCCATTATTGAAGAGAACACCTCGTTCTTCAAGCTCATCCATGGCTACAGCTTGAGAAAGCAGATCATTCTTCGGTTTCGACCCGACCCAATTCGTGATTTCCAGCAGAAAGACAAGGAAAGTGGTGAACCCATCTGGGGCCGGAAAATCCCGGAGCAATGCGCTACTAGTCACGGTGACGAACATGGGAACGTGACTGAGTCAACTCGGTTGAGTTACGGCTCGGTGGTGAGTTTCGACGTCGATGAACTCGACCCGGAAAACTCGCTATCCGGGTTTTTAGAACCCGTTCAATGAGTTTAAGAAGATGGGTATATTACCCGATATTATTGGGCCGGGTGCGGAGAAATTACAAGCACGTAATGCTAGTGGACGTAAAGGAACATCGTATTCGGTATTCACTGAGTCAACTCAAGAAACGCCAGTCCCGAGTCCGTCATGATAACGACGTTACCGTCTAAGAAAAGAGCTCCGGACAAGAAACCCGTTAACTCGGGGCTCGTACTCGGTGGGGCCCAGGGAGTACGGCAATTGTGGTAGCGATGTTAACGGAAATCGTCCGAGAGCCATTACGCAGCAACACAAGAAGAGAGAAACTCGGTGTCGAGTCAGCACTATTCAACCAACTGCGTCGCGACGAGTTCATATTGAAGAACGTGAATTTGATACGTATCCGGTGAATCGACTCGTAGACTGGTTCGCTCATGGGTTAATGAGCTCGAACTGAAATCGGGTTCGACTTCATTTTCCTATTGTTAGGCATTAGGAATAGTAATTTGGATATTAGTTATGTTTTTAAGAAGTATTTGTGTTCTTCTCCTTTGGATTCTATAGCTTATAGTGGATTGTTAGTAGTAGCTAAGAGGTTAAAAAGCATAGGTTTATATATATTCTTTTGTAATTTTTTTGGATTTTTTTTTTTTTTGTTTTTTTTTGAAGTATCTTGTTCTGTCCACAATTTGTTAATATTTTGATTTTGGTGTTGATTTTTGTCATTTTAATACTATTGTTAGTGAAAAGGAAAAATTACAACTCGGAGTTAGCGGTTGAATCAAGTTTTTGAAATAAATATATGAAAAACTAAGAGAATTTAATATTTAACTTTATAAAAAATTTGAATAGACGCGAAAAGGGAACGAGACTTTGTCCCTTTTATGCAATTATGAACTCCACGGAACTTTATCAATTTCAACGCAACTTATCCTTTTGGAGGCGACGTAACAAACTACGCGAGCCTCCCAACGAAGCCAACATAAATCCGATCCGAATAGGAATAGCAATCATAGATATCTTACCAATCCAGTGGGTTTCTAAACGGGCCTGGATACTTCATTTTTAGTCCAACGTAAGTGTCCTTCATCCTTTTCTCGACAAAAGGGGATCGATTTAGGCTCCTTTTCTTTTGGATATGTCGTGCTCGCAAATATTATTATTATTTTCCTATCTCATGCATCCTAATCGGTTCGCGTTTAATTGATCGCAAAAAGAAAAAAACTGTCATAAAAACTAATTTTTTTTTCTTTTGGGAAATTTCAGTTGAAGTTAACTCCAATAAGTGCAAAAGTAATTGCAGGATTTAGTGAAGGAAGCGATTTTATTGAATGCTTTAGTTGTGGCAGTAAGCCTGCTGCTCTAACTATAGCTTTAATTCTACTTCTATTCTCTTTATTATTTAAAAGTCTTTATCGATTTAAAAACTTGTTAGTTTTTCTTAACTGATCTTTATCGATCTGTCTCTTATCATGTGTTGTATGTGTATTCTTTTAGGGATTCAATGTCTTCGTTAGGTTTGTCTCATTCTAATCATAGGCATTACATACGTTTTATTAGGGACTCGATATCTCGATTCAGATTTATCGGTTTGTCCCTCGTCTTATGCATCATATATGTATCATTTAGGGACTCAACATCTTGATTAATATTTGTCCACCTTGATCATTGCCATTATACTTATTTTCTTTAGGGATTCAGCATTCCGATTAAGGTTTATCTTACCACCGTATTGTAATAGTCCGACTTTATCGGTCACATCCTTCATCACCAAAGCATTATATATATATATATATATATTCATTTCTCGGTACACATCGTCTTTATTAAGGTTTGTCTCGGCCTAATTATAGACATTATATATATATATATCCCATTTAGAAACTCAACATCTTGATTAAGGTTTATATCACTCACAGTGTTGTAGGAGTCCAACTTTAATACCTTATTTACTGCCTTAACTCCGCCCCAGCCCACATCGCGCTTTAGCCCTATATGCCTCACAAACTTATCTCTCGGGCTATGCCATTATTGAACCTAAAAGTGTGCTTCTAGTGTGAATTTAGTGTTCGGTGTTATATATCTTAATTCCTTTTCTCTTTCTTTCCAGAGGGATTTGACTAAAGTGTTGATGTACACCATGACCGAACTACAGTCACAACCTAAAAGCACAGCATCTCTTTGATTCATTTTGAGTGGTTTTTGTCTTTCATTATGGCGTCGATTTTCACATCTTCAAAATTCGTCTTAAACACATGAATAAGAGCGGAGAGACTCTAATTATTCCACTATGTTCTTTATTTCTATAATCCAATATTTAATTATAGTAAATGAAAATTAATCAACTTCATAATTATCATTCTTTTTCCATAACATGATTCAATCATGAATTTACCATTAACTAATATTAACTAACTACTTGTACTTTGTTTCCGGCCCCTCAAGAAATCATTGTTGCACTTTTGACCTTCATTTAATTTCAATCAAATTTCATAATAAATACGATTTAAATTTTCAACATAATTTTAATAATTCATGTCATTCTTTTAATTTAAAACATCCAAATATATTTAGAATTATTCTATTAATAAGATTATTTTAAATAAATTTTATATTTTCAAATATGTTTGGTGTTTTAGAAAAACAAGTAAGGAGTTTATACTATTTATTTCTTTGAATATACCTTAATCGCTCCAGTGTGAAAATAAAGAAAAGTCAATTTGAGATGAGCGTGCAAAAGATTTTAAGTTCAAACTATGATGAGTACTTTGTCATTCTCACTTACGCAACGAAATTGAGTGGATGCATAGTGCATACTTGAGTTATTTTCTTGCGTATCGCGTTCTCTCATAGTTAAAGACACCACAAGGCACTCGAACGGAAGGAGTAGATATTAGCTTGTGTCCCATCAAAAACCGTCTCGTAAAATAAAATAAAAGAAATATATTACTAAACGATAGTTATGAGCACTTCGCGTGTATAGCGGTAAAGTTGTTATCGCGTGGCCAGGGAGGTCACGGGTTCAAACGTGGAAATAACCTCTTGCGGATGTGCGGGAATAAGGTACATCTGATAAGCTGCGTGATCGTAACACCGAGCCGAAATATAAGCGAAAATTTAATATACAGATTTTTTTTGATGAGGGAGTGTTTGGAAAAGTTGTCATGGAAAGAATGTGGGGGTAGCTTTCCCTTTTTTTGACTAAATTTATTGAAGGAGAGAGACCAAAAAACAGAGTAAACATAACGGAGAAACGTGATTAATTTAATTTTCATACCTTTGCTTTTCTTTTTACAGCTTTTTCAGCTAAATCAAGCGGACTTTATTCAAGGGCGATGATCGGATTCAGAGAGTTAGTTACGAGTTCATGTAAATTTTAGATATAACAGATATAATTTAAAATTTATAGAATTTGAAAATTTTATTTTATTTTGTTTTTGGTTTTAAAGTAATACTTCTTATATATTCAGCAGAATTCTTTAAGATAAATATAAGATTTGAATTAAAGGCCTACTTGGGTTTAGCTAAACACGAGAAGTTATACTCTAGTTCGAGGCGAGTTGCTCTTCGGCAAGACTAGCGCCTCTAGCGCTGTGCACGAGTGCTCCTCGGCCAACATGCGGGTTGTTACTTCTTCCACAGTCTCTGTACTTCGGACATTATTCATTTTCTTTCTACTTCTCGAGTTTGCTCAAGTTATAGTGATTAATTGGAATCATGGGTTTACTTTGGCTCACAGTGCGGGCATGCAATTTGAACTAGAAGAAAACAAAAGAACAAAAAAAAAACGAGAAGCAAAGACTAATAGTAAAGCAAACACAATTACCTTGGCTCTAAATGAATCATTTAGAGCTTCGGTTTCTAGTCCATTCTATTTTCTTTTGGTAGTTCGGTTAGATTTCAAATATTCTTACGTTAAAAAATTACATTATATTTCCACGGTTAAAATTTGTATATATATTAAGAAATCTATTAAATATTTATAAATACTTTATTGTGAACTCGGAATCTCTATTAAATATTTATAAATATTTTATCGTAAACTCGAAATCTACGATTAAGTATACGAGGGATCCTAACTATATCGCCACAAACCGATTTTTAATTTTCCAAGTCATCGAGATGAGCAAAAGAATTATTCTTTGATTACGCAAAACATTATTTAATTAATTCACAATTAAAATACTAATTGTTACTGATCAAATCTTTTACTGGCAAGTCAACTTTCAATTATTTAATTAGTTTCACAATTAATTAATCAACATAATCAGTTTATAATTAAAATAATGGACTATAAAAATTCAAACTAATAGATAGTAGAATATCTTAAAAGTTCATTCAAAATAAATTAGGTATGATATTGTTAAACACCTTTTTGGGTAATTAGCACTAAATTAAAGCACTAATTAATCATTTACCTTTGCAAAATGTTAAACATGATCCTTTTTATATGTCACTTTAGAGAATATTATCACATTGCATGATGTGTAGGTTGGAAGCGGATGCGATGTTAGAGGATATCCCCTCCTATTCCCAGGCATTCTATGGTACTCGGAGTGGATAGGAGCGGGACGATTCTATACATGCGGATTTCCCAACAACACCAATCTCTCTCTTTCTATATATGATATAATATAGAATAAAGGAATAAATTCATTATCCACCAACTTATAGCAGATTGATATCTATTGTATTACATCATGTTACATTGTTATTTTAGATATAATATTTTTTATTATTACTTAAATTTTTATTATATCATATTATTAATTTTGTTGTTAAGTGACGATTAGAAAGTATCACTTTATAAAAACGTTGATTTATTGTAAATGCGTCTATTTACTGTTTTTTTTTAAATTTTACTTTTACTTATTATTTCATAATTCTATTTTATCCTTTATCGTATATTTTTTCAAAAGAAAATAATTTTTATCCCGTGTTCTTCTTTTCCTTTGTAATATTATATGTTTTTCTTCAAATTACCGGTATGTCTCATTATAAAAACGATGAAAAACAATATAATTCATTTCAAATTTATTAAACTATACAATACAATATGATACGATGCATAACAGCCGTACAAGCAGACGGTTAGAATCATGGATAGTTGACCTTCGAGAAATTTTTCATTGTGTTATTATTCTCTATCGAGAAATAGAATCTATTGAAAACAACTTCTCCATTTTACGAAATAAGGGGTAAGGTCTTCGTACCTTAAAAGCTATTTTCAAACCTGCTCGTCGTGAAATTATCTGTTTGAATATATTATTATCGTATTATTATTATTATTATTATCTGAAATTACGACACAGAATTAATTGTCGTATTTACGACATAGGGTTTTTTTTTTTGGCCTAGGATGCCAAACCTAATGAGTGCTTCATGATATATATTCATATTCAAGAAATGGCCAATAATAATACACCGACAGTCATAATTTGTGCCACGTTTCAAACACTCAATTGATATAATAAAAGATAAATACCAAAAAAAAAAAAAAAAGAAAGAAGAATATTTACACTTTGTGATTTTTGGCCCTTTTAGAGTGTGCATGTAATTGGTGGGTCCAAAATTTATTTATTTTTTGTCCTTTTAGTCCAAGTGGGTATTGAGGAAGAAGATTTATTTATTGGGTGAGACATCATCCATAGAGTAGGATTGAAAAAAAAAAAAAGATGATGAAAAAAAGACTTTGTGTTTTGAGTGGACTAAAGGATTGACATTTTTATTTTATCTTCTTTTTCTATAAAATATTTTATTTGATCGGAGGGTTTATCAAAAATAGTTTTTTTTAAAAGTTTTTATAAAGTAGGTAGAATTGAATTTATTATATAAATTATGGTGCACGTGAACATATGAAAAACTAGATATTTTATGTATATCGAATTAGTCTCTCTCTAAAAAGATTGAACAGTGTGACTTGATTGAATGTTTGGTTATTTACTTAGGGGTTGTTTGGTAGCTGATGCGGGTATTATTAATACATGAATGAGTTATAAGAAAATTCATGTATTATTTTATGCGGGAATTTGTTATACGAAATTTAGTTCGTACATGTATAACTTATTCCACCTTCTATCCTACATAAGATAATACATAGATTTACTCATAACCTTCATGCATCAATTATCTTGATTTCTAAATTGCAAACCAAACACCATATTAATTTATACATGAATAAACTGCATTTCTAATTAGCTCCAAACATGGGATTACTTATACGAATTTAATACTGCGCAACAGATTCAATAAAATTCTTAAACAACCCTTTAGAGGATTAGGTAGTATCAATTTCCACTTCATGCGTTTTTTTAGTGGGCATCCATTTTTTTAAAGATCCTAAAATTTACATCGATTAGGTATGCGTACACACCATTTTCGAGCGTTACTTATAAAACTACACTGATTATCTTATTATTATTATTTAGAATACTATGATCAATAAAGATATTTGACTTTTCAAATAATTTTTGTAACGGCGTTCCCAACATAATTTTTTCATTTAAACCTAGAACCCAAGACATTAAATGCTTTTATTCATGATGGATTGATTGTAAATTAAATTTGTTAAGCTTGTTTATTTTTAATTAATGTATATTATATTTGCCTCATTTCAATCTTGTGAATAATCTTCTATTGAATTGCCTCATAGTTGAAGTCATCAATCACACACACACAATATATATATATATATATATATATATATATATATATATATATATATAAAATATTTTACATTTTTATTTTTTATTTTAAGATTATAATGTTATTTTTTTATATTTATCATAATTTAACATTCAAAAAAAATAAAATAAATAAAAAAACCTCAATTATCAATTCAATTTCAATTCAATTCAAATTCAAAATTAAATATGTAATTTTATTTTAATTATACATATTAGCCTCAGTAATCAATGATACACTTAAGAATACACACAAATATTTTTCTTAAAATTTAGTTGAAAGTATTTAATTAAAATATTTTATTATATGTTTAAGTACTCAATTAAAATAAATTCTTGATAAAATTTAAAGACCGTGTATATATTAAGCTAAATAAATAAATAAATAAAAAGTATATCTTAAAGTAGCCATCCTATTTGAACTATATATTGGTTCTAATTATGGACACGTCATTGATTTCAATTTATTTATAAAGATTTTAAATTGCAGAAACCAATAATATTTTCCATGTTAGTATATATATATATATTCTTAATTTTTTATTTTTTTTATTTTTTTTATTTTTTTTATTTTTTTTAGTTTTTTTATATTTTTTATTTGATTTGCAAGTTATTGCACAAAAATATATTTACTAATATGCACCTAAAAAATAACGCTTTGTAATTTTTAATGGTTCGATTAGTTTGAAAGATATTAATTGTAGATTATAAAATAAGATATTAATAATACATACGAGATCTATTCTAGGTAGTGCTTCTTTCAAAGTATGAATTTGAGTTTAAAATAATTAAATGTTTAGGTAAGCGTCTGATCATAAATTTAGATTAAAACTTATTTCTTTAAAAAAAAAAAAAGAGTTTTTAGTGCAATATATAATAGTTAATATAATATGATGTTAAACTATGAAATTCTAAGCCCTTTTCAATTATATTCTCCGCCCCCACCCCCACCCCACCCCAAATCATACTATAGGAGGCGCTATGCAGGAATCGTTATTTCACTTAGCTATTGAGAAATCGAAAGAAAAGTCCTTTCGTAGAAATAAGAACTTCGAATATTGAATTCAAAGGGATCAAATAAGAAAAGAATACTACGAGATCATATAACTATAATGAAATATACGATCAACCAACCTTTACTAGAAATGAGAAATTTTTAAACAGATAAATTTGAAAAATTTTATTATTTATAAATATGATTTTCCCAACCATTTTCCACCAGAAACTGATTCCGAAAAAACGCATGATGAGAAGCGTATTTTGCATTGAAGTAGCGGGAAATTTCATGATGTTTTCACGCAAAAACACTATTATTTTTCTTTTTCCCACCAATATCGGTTAGAATATATAGCCACTTAATATTTTTTGGTGAAAAATTTCAATAATTTTTTTTAATAATATGTCTAAGTATTATTTGGTTTTGGTTTTACAAAAAAATAATTAAGGCATCTTATTTTGATTTCTCGGAGTGCCCGATTCAAGACCCCCACACAAAAAAATGTGTGTAACCATGGACAATCTGGTTACATGGACATTACTACCCTTTTTATAATTCCATTTTATTGTGTACATTTTGGTGGATAATAAATAATAATAATAATAATAATAATTATTTTTTACTTTAATTTTCTTTATCTTTCTTTTTATTTGTTTGTGTGGGTGATGATGGAGAGGATAAGCATCCAAAAAGAATAGGAATATTTGATCTTCCAATATATATATATATATTTGTTTGCATAGAAGAATATAACTATATATGGGAATTCTTTAATATATATATATATATATATATATATATATATATAGCTATTATTTAAATAATGAACAAAACTCCAAATTCTTTGTGTGACCACAAGTCTTTAAGATTTAAATGAACTTGGTTTTATAATGACTAATTAAAACCAATTGAATTAAAAAAAAAAAAGGTGACATTTATAAGTATAAGAAGTTTAAAATCCATAAAAATTTTTAATAAATTTGTCTGAATTCGACATTTTAAAAGTATAATAAGTTCAATAGGAAGAATCTTAAAGATCGATTTCATTAATTTTGAATCTTGAATCTCAATGCTATTTATACATATACGTCACAGTGAGAATCTACTTGACTCATAGGTGGGAAGTCTCTTGAGGGTAAAGCATTTTATATGAAATATAATTTTATTTATACGATTTGAATTTAAGACTTTTTAATTAGAGATGAAGTTACTTACCACTCCACGACAACGTTTGTAGTTCATAGGCCATGTCACTACACCTACCCACCACTAGATAGATTTAGGATGTAGAGTTTTCTACTACTACTCCCATTTTAGATTATTTTAAATTAATTTTCTATAATATAATTGAAAATATCAATCATATGAAAGATACAAAATTTAATATTGGCCACCTTTGTTCAAATAATTGATGAAAATTTCTAGAGATTTTTATTTTATATTAAGTTAACCAACATGGACACACAAGAGAAATCACAAAAATAAATAAAATAAATTTTTGCGTTGCCATCTCACTTATGAACTATTTTTGGTCCTTGTGATGGACAAATTATAGAAGATGATGTGTACAATTTTTAATTTAAGTAAATATTTTATGTAATACTTTTTTTTTCCATGTTAGTATTAATAATTTTTAATACTGAAGTAGATGAACGAATACGTAGATCGAGGATTACGATGCAAAAAATTAGTAAGAAATGTCGAGCGTCGTCTAGTTTCCTACAATTTCTTTACTATTGTATTTCTTTTTTCATACTTGTTTTTGATATGCTTCTTCGTAGGAGATTTATCGGAAAACACCTTTCTATCTCAGTAAGATAGGAATAGGTTTGTGTGCTCCATCCTACGCCATACCCCCGAATTACAAAATATATGTTAGTGTGTGTGTATATAACAGAATAAGTATAAAAACACAAAATAATAATGATGTAATAGCATGGACAGAACCTTTAAATGGATGTTAGACAGAATAATTGTTAGGTAAAAGAGTTCTTTTCTATTAGTACTAATATTTTCTGTCATGTCCTTTTTTTCTCCCCTTTTTAGTCCTTTTTTTTTCTTTATGAGAGTTTCGCTATAGCAGATTCTAGAAGAAGTAGAAGTGAGTTAAAAGAGAATGGAAGAGGTAATTAGATAAATGTAACATATTTTGTTTTCTTTTGATCGAAGAAGATATGGCTGCAGATAGGAAGATATGAAGGTCGGCGAGTGTTATTAGTATTATTTTCTGCATTGGGAAGGCATGAAGCTAGTCCCTTCTTTTCATCTTCTCATTAATGTGCAGTCTTGCGGGTATTAACGCGTATCACTTATTCTTACATTTTATTATTATTTGTTACCTAGTTTGTTTTGTTTGACCTTGTTATTATGTGGTCTTTTTTTTTGATTTTTTTCTTCTCTCTCTATGCATTTCTTTGCTTACATTTCTTTGAGGCAGATCTGTCCAAAAGGTCTCTATGCCATACATAAAGATGTATTGATACTTGGGATCGATTATAAAGAAACTATAGTGAGTGAAAGTGTTAAACATGAACAAAGTTGCCAGCAAAACTCAAACAATGAACTGCAAGCACAAAAGAGGTAAACTCTTGGTCCAATGTCCATTAGCACCAAGAACTAAATACATGTGTGAACAAAGCCTTGAAAATGATAGAGAGAACCACAACAGGCCCTCAGTGGAATAGTCGGGTTGCATGCAATGACTCGGATACAACCGTTAAAAAAAAAAGAAAGAGCAGAGCCAAATAGGTCTCTAGATGGCAAACCCCAAATGTTATATTCCTTTGTATAGAGTTACAACCATAATGTATACACACCCTTTTTAATTAACAAATACATGACTGGAATGAGACTTACGGCTCCAATGAACACAAACGCAGAGATACAACTGATCAAATCAAGTCAACCTGACTGCTGACTTTCAACAAAAAAAAGAAACCAAACTTCAAGCAGGCATCATATAGTAAAAATGAAAACTACAGACCTATGGTCATTGAGAGATACAGATGGAAAAATGCTACGCCACACGTCCAGGCAATAGTACCTATAAAAGTAGGTTGCTCTGGCAAAGAGACATGGGGAACGAATGTCAGCTGCAAGAACGAGATAGCGAGAGACGTTTGGTTCCCAAATGCAGGTTCTAGAAGAGATCGACTTTCCTTTTGTGCATATCTTGTTTCCATTTAGGCAACTTGTAGAATGCTTCTTTCATACCAAGTACAGACATAAATTCCTCATCCGAAAGATAGGCCTGAAAGAGGCGATCAGAAAAGAAACAGATATAGAAGAATTGAGATTTAAAAGTATTCAGTATTTACTGTATTAGCACAGAGATTTTGGCTTCTAATTTGACTGATTTTATGGACTTGTTAGAATCATTTGCTATGTAATCTATACCACTATCAAAAGGAGTAGTTACATCAGATAGGAAGTTGAACGCCAAAAAATGGTTGAGCTTCTAAACCTCCTTAAAATCAATCCCGGTGACAGGGTTGTCAGATTTAGCCTTCAGCTGTTCATAACTAAATATAACCTGACCACTTTCATTTTCCACCTCGTCTGCTTCTGGTTAGGCTCAGTTTCTGGCCGGTTCTGACCACATTAGTCTCAGCCCGGGGCTCAACTATCTCCTTAGGTTCTGAAGCTTTGTCAGAATCTTGGACCTCAGCAGTAGAAAGATCACTTTCTGCTTTGGTGGAAAAGTAAACATCGGGGGTGTATCAAGCCTTCTCCAAGAACTGAACTTAACAGGTATGTTTAAGTAGAATGATTCGATTTGCCATAGAAACTCTCAAATTTCACTTTCATGCAGCTTCCCTCAATAACATTAACTGATGACATAAGCACATTAACTTGCTATCATGACATAATACATGCATAAAATAGAACCATCAACATAATTTATGCATACATGCAAGCACAAGCACTTAAAATTATGAATTAAAAGCACAGGATTTAAGGAAAAAAACATTTAGAAGTCGGCACAAGATCTGTTGATACCAGTAATAGCAACACTCACAAATGGAGAATGCACTGAAAGCTACTAGCAAGGAAGAGCAAAAAAGATTTTTATACCAGCAGGGCCAGAGTCTACTGATCGGACCGGAGAGCTTCTGCTTGACCGGACAGGTGAGCTTCTGTTTGATTGGACAGGAGAACCTCTCCTCGACTGCTTTTTCTCAGCTGTAAGAACATTAGATAATGCAGCTATTAAAGCTGCTCTTTGTGAAGCCTGACTTGCTCCAGCGGGCCTTGGCGCAGAACTAGATTTTGGAGGAGATGGGGAACTGAAAGCAGAGTTTAAAGCAGCTAAGGCTGAAGCCCTTTGGGTTGGCCCACCTGCCCCATTTGACCTTTGCTGATTCTGAAATATAGAGCAGGCTGTTAGCAACTCCACATTTAGTTACTTAATAACCATGAAGCATACTGATTATTTTATAGCATACATTCAGTTAAAAAAATCTCTTAATCAGAAACATTTTGATACCCAAATATCCATAAATTCTTTGGTAATTGTGGTTCCTTCTCCTATTCCACATTCTCTTTTTATATCACTTTATTTTGTTTTCTATTTACCCCTCCCAAGGGGGAGGGGGGGCAAAAGAGGGCTCTAATATGATCCTAAAGAAAACCCACACATAGATATGATGAAACTTGGACAGAGCAAGGAAACCTCAACAGAAAATATTTCTTCATTACACTTTTAAATTGCCAGCTTAGACAGACGAGGGAAAGTATAGACATATACTACACATTGGTCTCTGAAAGTATCACCAATTACAGTTTAGCAGATTCCATTAGTCTTGAGATGACAGAAATGTAAAAATAACATTTGCAGATCTGAAATAAATTGAACGCAACCAATCCAAATAGCTGGTGAAATCAAGCAATTACCTCTGAAGCATGACCAACCCCAAAGAGTAGCATAACCTTCTTTTGGAATGAGTTTTCCATGGGCCTGGTTAAAAATGAATGTTAGTCAAAAATACAGACCATAGAATTCTTTGGAGGTGGGAAAGACATACCAGAATTACGTTGAAATATCTATGTAAAAATTCACCCTCAAGGAAAGTAACTTTGTCTTCAACAGTGAGATAGAAGAAGCTGAAATGTTAGTTTTAATCATACTTCAAAGCTAAATTGGAGAACTTTTTCTAAGAGATCATTCAGTATCTTGTACAAGATGTTCAATGATAAGTGCATGATTTTGATTAAAGATCATAAATGGGTATTCAAATGTGTGGTCAGTTTGTCACTAGCCGTTGTCAAAATACACACACTGTTAAAGTCTAGTCATCATCAAAGCTGAAAGGTCTCGGAGTTGGGGAAGGTGTTCATCGAAATGGTAATTGGGATCAACCGATAAATATAATACTATAAAACTTACCAGTTCCACGTAAAGAATTGCACGTTCTCTCCCCATCCTCTCAGCAATTATAAAGATATATGGAAATAAACAATGACTATGGAACTCTTCTATGATATCAACGTAGCGTCTACAGTTCATGCCAGAAGGTCTCATAATGATAACAGGCCCAGTTTAGTCACATACACTAGCTTTGCCAGGATCCCATAAGAAAAATGTTGTAAAGAAGCAGAAGCTCCGTTTCCTTCTGTGACTTTATAGAGTGGAACATTTGGTGATAATCCTTCCAAAGATGCAGCCATCTCTACGTATTTCTGTAATCATATTAATCGATTAAAATGTAAACTAGAAAACATGCTTACATAACTGTAAATGCCTATGATAGCCTTGCGTATTACCTGTCCAATGTCAAGCGCTCTGCTTTTCTTTGGGGTCTGCTGACCAAACAAACAAACACTTCAGCATGTGTGTGAGTAGTAGGAACATCCTCGGTTAATAAATCATCTTGAGCGAAGTTGTAGATTTCTTCAACCTATCAAGTGAGTAGACACAAATTTTTAAAAAACAATGAAGGAGCCGAGCAGAAATTGAGAGATTTTAGATTTGTACATAGGACATTACCTCAAATTTTCCTGGAATCAATGTGATAACAGCAAATCATTAAAAAGATTGTTAGCAGATGAAAGTAATCCTTATTGCAAAAAAAAAAAAATCAAAAGAATTATAGGATAATGGATGTACCTTTATTAAATGAATAAGCAAACAAGTGGGGATCCTGGAGACTTCTGGAGTCACTTTCTTGCTGGTGTAACTTTGTTTTTCCTCAAGGGCAAACCAGAAAGCTGAGCTCTCTGTTCCTTCTTTAGTGTGTTTCACTGTCACTCCTGGCTGAAGTTGCATAAAAAAATTAACTGCATCAGTCAGCGCAAGACAGAACAAACATGACACATATCGGTTGGAATCTTCCAATTGCCAGAGTGGATGTCTACTATATGCATGTGGTCATGTGGATATTTCCATTACACAACTGGTAAAGAGCACAAAATAAAGCTATGCTATGTGCTACAAGTTAGAAATCATAAAAGTCTGAGCAATAACCTAGAAAACAGAGGCTTCAGTCAGTTGTGCTTGCGAAAAGTCAGCAGCAAGAAGAATCAGGTGGTGGGGTTGGCAGGACTTAACTTTCTTGATTATTTCAATATTCATTCCAGGTAAAAATGAAAAGCTGAAACACTAGTCAAAACCAATGAAGAGGAACAAGTGTCCATGCAATCATTTCTAGCTATAATGCTGTATATTTTGCTAAATTTCACCCTCTGGTCGTACATCTTAATAGACGCGAGCGTGCTTGCATTTGTCATATTTTAAATAGTAATTCAGTGACAATGATACTGTATTTTACCTGATGACCACAAATGATCAAAGTCACTGTATCATCTCAAGTAGTGCAATGAAAGATGGTTTAATTTCTTTCAAAAGATTTAAAATAGTTCTACAGAATCAAAGTTAAAGAAATCACGTTTCGCATACGAGAAGACATCTATTTATGACTCATGAACCAGGTTTTAATTAAAAAAAGAATGCATCTTTCATCAAACACAAAACATAATGATACCATCATACAATGCAACCAGTCATACACGGTGAATAAGATCCAGCAGCATAAGATTTAGACTAACCAAACAGTTTTAATAGAAGACTTCCCACAGGGCCATTACATAAACTTGCCAGAAAAAAATTACATATTAAAAACAGGATAAAAATGTGTCAATTTTTCCAATTGGACTAGATTACTTCCATGCTGGCACTAAAATGATAGAATTGCCAGAGAACTTCAAGCAACTTTTAGCATTAAAGCTCACACATCCAATGTAGACATGTATATGTTTTATTTACATTACTTATTTTATATCTTGACCCTTGTGGAGATGGAGGTCAGGATTAGGGTAGGCGGTTAGTAGGCTTCCCCATGGTAAATCGGGGTGTTCTAGTCTTGGAGCCTACGTGTTCCTTTACAATTATTATTATTATGCTAGCTTTATCTTACCCTTGATTTTATTACTCTTTGTTTCTTTTATTTGGTTATCTTTACTATTTCTTGTCAATTTACTTCTCTTTCTTCAATATTTTCATCATAGATTTTACTCTTGCATTTTCCTTCAATCTTGTTCTGGCTTGATTTTCTTGAGCCAAGGGTCTATCTAAAATAGCCTCCCTACCCCACAAAGGCAAGGGTAAGATAAGATATGCGAACATGTCACCCTCCCAGACCCCACTTGAGGGATTATACTGCGTTGTTTGTTGTTGATGTTACTTATTTTTTATATCTTTGAAAACTTTTTATAAAGCTCCCTTGGGATCTGCTGACATTTGCCAAGAAACAATAACCAAAAATTAAAACTGGATAAAATGTGACATTGTCCAATTGGAGTAGATTATCACCCTCCATGCTAGCACTCAAATGATGAGAATTGCCAGATCTAGCAGTGAATCTTGGGTGAGGACGCAGACCATATTTTATTACGTTGCAAATTAGCTACGAGGTTATGGGAGGATATCTTAGTTAGTTGGAGTTTCTTGGGGGGTAATGCCAAGGTTTGTGAAGGTATTCAGCCGGAAGAGTGGAGCTAGGAAGAAGGCACAAGGCTTAGAAAGTCACTCCTATTGCTTTAATGTAGGTCATTTGGAAATAAATAGGAGATCTTTTGAAGGAGTGGAGATGAGCTTTGCTCAAAGGGAGTAGTCGTGATGTGATCCTTATTTTCTTTTGGTGCACCCATGTAGTTCCTGTTTGTACGGTGGGTGTCTTTTGGGAGAGAACCATATTCTGTAGGTTTCTCCTCTTTTGGTATAGCACTTGTATATGGCCAAGGTGGCCTTGTTTATTAATGAAAACTTTTACTTGATCAAAAAATACTTCAAGCAACTTTAGCATAAAAAACTGCTCATTCACCGACATTTATATACTTTATTTTCATTATTATTAATTCTATATCTAGAGGAACTCACATAAACTCTGTCGGATCTGCCTGAGAGGAAACAAATTTAAGTTCCCTCAAGTCTGTGAATATTTCAAAGTGAAACCATGAGCTTTTCTCCAAGGTACTTAAAGGTGGGTTCTTCTAGTTAGAAAGAGAATAACAGGAAAAAAGGTGACACAAGTTCTCCAGTTTCAAGAAACATCTCACCTTCAAGAATTCTGCAACCTTTGCTGCTAATTGCTGCTGCTCAAAAGAACTCTGGTTACCATGCCAACTGAATAATGAAGAGCCAGATTGCAGAAGAAAACCTCATTAGAGTTCAGTGAACCTGGCACCTGACAGGATTTAGACAGAGAAAAAAAAAGAAATAAGCAATCCCAGTAGAAAATTTTATTTTCATAAGTTGATACTATGAGAATTGCAACATTAACTGATCACAGTACAGCCATTGGAAAATCCAATCAAGTTGCCTGAATTAAAATTAATGAGCTCTCATCACTACCAATGCGATTAAGTATAACTCAATGATATCATAACTGGAAAAAATATATAAGATGTACATGGTACTATGGTAGATGTCAACAATTAGGACTAAGGCTTAGTAGCTGTTACTACACTTATATTCAGTCTGATGTTTGTAAAGAGTCCTTTGTTCTGGTTTGGAGACATATACATCCATGTAAGTATTGCTCTGGCATTACTGGTTCCTTTTATGATTGAAAAAGGAGACTTATATATCCAAGAGAGAATAACTGAGATCAAGAGAACGTCTAGTTGTAGAAAATCCTCAATGTGCTCTTAAAAGCATTATTGATATTGAAATTAAATAAGCTCAAATACAGCAGGGTGGGTACCTGAGGACTCATACCAGATCTCAACTAGTTTGGGATTGAAGCATTTGATTAAAAACATGTTGAGCTTTATCCAGGTATCTAGCAGGCAAAGAAGTCTATAATTTCACATAAGAATATATTGTAAAACCATTCCCATAAAAGGAGCACATTAGCACTCAGGTTCCTTTTCCCTAGAAGCAGTCACTCTGAACATGATGCATGCAAAGGACATGTCTGACAAAAGCAAAAGACTATTATCACTATATAAGGTAGTAGAAAGCCCACAACTAGACAGCAGATGGAATAGAGATTAAGTTTCAGTAGAAGAGGTGGTAGCACTCGAAGAAGATTCTATCAACCTGGAAGTAGCCTCATCTATCTAAAAACAGGTCAACATATCATATGAAGTAACACCAGCAAGAACAGTATATAGGAGAACAGGTACCGTAAGACAAGAGGATATCTGCTTCGACTACTAAAATGATTAAAGATAATCTGCAACTTTAGTAGCGAAAAAGAAGAACCCCGAAGGTCCATAAGCTTACAGCATCCACGCACTTGGTTCGCTTTGTTATTGTATGCAGAAGTTCCAGATAACCGAATAAGTGCAACTGAATCAGCAGTATGTTTCATCATTCAAGCCTTTGTCAGCAATGTAATTTTGTAGCCAGAACTCAACACCTAAGGAAAATCAAAAATCATCAGGGCTATTGATGACGCAAATTAAGTACTGTAGCAACAGCAGCAGCCTGTATTATGCTGTATGAAGAGGTACCTTAAGAACCAACATGGGCTGGAAGATTCAACAAACTGTGGAGGTTCTTTCCCATAAACACCAGCCCTGGAAATGTTAAATGTCGAATTAAAACCTCACCAACTTTTGAGAGAGATGACCAATATGTGACAAGTAATACCAGCACAGGTCTTCCTTTAAGAGAATTGCACATTGTACTTGCCAATCGAGCAGCCATGATTTGGTCCTCCTGCATCCAGAACACCACCGACTTTCCCATTCAGAAAATGGATAAGGCCCTCAGACTCATTACCTATCTCCAACAAAGCAGAAAGATGGTACAGAAACTCTGAAAGGATACTAGATGAAAGCACATGGCTGGTTTCCTTAGTCCCTCAATTTTGCTGACCCCTTCCCTGGTGGAGAGACCCCGAAATCTCCAACCATTTCAAATTAAACCAAACAGTATTATTGCAGTATATTACTTATTTTCAAGAAGTGACATTCCTCTTACTACATTCCTCAATTCAAAGCACTTCATTTTATTATAAGATCACATCTACCTCACTCTAATGTAATAAATCATTATTTAGGTAAGACTTTCTTCTAATAAATATCTCCATGCTGGTCAAATTGAAGAATAGTTCTGAAAAGAACAAACATATGGGAATCATTTACACAATTGAAGTTCTTAGATATATATCATTACATTTTGGTTTCATTTCCTTTTTCAACCAGGTCCATGAAGGACCAACTCACAAGCAAGTTAAGATAAATGAGAACTATAATTCTCAGATGCATGGCATATCAAGTTAATTATCAAATAAAAATTATGGAAAAAAGCATGGATCCTTGATTTGCAGTGACAATCCGCATTACCTCAATACTATCTTTCAATCACCAACATAGATAGTAATCGTCTCCTTTCATGAGTGGTAGTTGTAGAGAACCACATAGCAATCTCCACTGTAGAATTTACCAATATCTTCTTTTGGGACAGGTGTCTTTGCACTACCAGTGATGCCATACTAATAAATCTCACGTTTTTAGTAAAACAAGCTGGTTAAATCAAAACAGACCGTTGATGAAATGGAAATAAGGGTGCTGATCCGACCTCTAGTTTTCCACCCCCTTAGAGCAACCCAGGCACTTCCTCAATTACAGGAGCTTTTGCTGGCACCTTTAGCGTAACACCTTGTTGCTTCAGCAAAGCTGTAAGGATGCGACAACTTAGAACTATTGGCAACAAACAACATTACAATTCTTCACAAGATAAGAAAAACATACCTGCTACTTTTCCTCTCCCCTCTTCAGGGGCAGGTGCAGATCCTGATGGCCAAGAGTCGAAGTTGGACTTGAATGAATGGGTTTCATAACCTTGAATAACCCGGGTTACACGTGTTGCCTTGGGTCTATTTTGAGAGACAAGATATTCCTGCGAATATCACAAGCCATTTAGCCACTAAAAATCATATCAAATAACTAACATGTGGATTAAACAATTCTACCTCTGCAGTTTGAATAGCAGCTTTCCTCTCCTCCAGTTGAGTTACACGGCCAACCCAAACAAACACCTCAGCACCGCAATCCAAAAGATAGCATTTATTGTTTTCCAAGCTAGACTTTGAAAGTTCACCATCTACAGGACTGACTTGACCATCAGAGATGCTGAAATGAGAGCAGCAGCTTCAGCACCAACACCAGCAAAAGGTTGATATAAGAAATTCGGTGATGAGAAAGTATAAAGCATAAGCTTAATGCAATTGACATAGAAATGGAAACACGAGAGAATTAATTCGACCGATTCAGAGTAAGATCTTCCACCATGAAGAAGTCATGTTGAGCATTTCAAGGTCAACCAAGGATGTTACATAATTTTGATATGCAGCATCATAAACCATAGATACAACTTGCCACTGATAATACACGAAGAAATTATACTATATTGCTATTACATCTACTTCTAGGCACGAAAGGCCTAGTAGCCAAGTAATGAAGAACAATACACCTGCTCCTGAGAGGCACACTGAAATCATTACAAGTAACTCTTCTATGGAGATACAATTTACCATTAAAAAGAAAAGAGCGTGTGCATTACGGAATGATTTTTTCCTGGGACAGCTGGATGATGTTTTTTCCGGACTTGCAAAAGCACCCCGAAATAAAGGACTACTGATCCACCACATTTAAATCTTAAAAATATTCCTTCTCGTATAAGACGGGCCATTTTCTCTTTCGTCTCTCTTAATCACAACAAATCATACAGCTTTTTTAAAGAAAATAGGTAATTTCATACTTCAACTAGAGGACTAGTCTTCTTCATCAAGAGAGTTCTTCCGAATCAAGCTATGTCTTAGTCTAAAATCTCAACCAGAAAAGTTCAAGGTTCTAAATCTGTTTTCTCACGCTATAGTTCAGTTAAGTGTTGACCTTGGGTCTAACCTTGAAGCTATTTATGCAGGTACCAGTACCTTACAAAATAATGGAGAAATCTTGAGGCATAAGATGAATAGACTTACTTTTAAGAAACTACCTAATTCAGATTAGTTCAGTAAGTCCAAGATCAAATTTCAGCTAAAGTAATCTGTTGCTTAAGACAGCCAGGGCTCTGGTTAGTCAAACAAACAATGACTGTAGTCCGCGATCAACTCGTTCGCTTCTATAGCGATCTGGAATTCCATTTTTATTCGTATAGTCGACCAATTGATCCATCAAAGGAGGGAACAGAGTATAAGTAGGCTTTCTAGAATGGGATTGCTTCTAGGCACCAAAAGGCTTGAAAGGCTATCAGCACAACATTCGCCTGAAACAAAATTCCAAATATCATATCATGCATCTTCATTTCTTTGACTATTTTCCTGGCCAACATTTATGTACTCCCAAAGTCCAACTTCTTCTCAGACATTCTACCATTACATCCCCCCACCCCCACCCACACACACAAAAAACAAATCCAACCTTCTCAATATCTTCCAACGAGGATATTCTCGAGGAGATGTCCAGCTATGATTGCAACCAGCACCATGCAAGAATACATCAACCATAAACTTGACTAAGTGAGTCAGTTTTCACATGCACATAAGTTGATACGGGATGCAAATCAGAAAGGTAATTCCCTCAATGTCATCCCCTGTCATCAAGGCCTGAACATAAGATACATCTCCCAAATTTCATGTTCTTTGCAAATCAGAAGTTAAAGTCCCCCTATGTCATCCCAGGTCATCAGGCCAGAACACACACACCTCTCAAATTTTATCTTCTTTCTTTTTTGTGCCTAACTACATCAACCAAGATCAAAGAGATGTGGTGCTAGTTATTTTTTTGATAATTGTCATGCAAACTCAAGCATTAACCAGCTAGCTTGATCACTTCAAATATGTAAGAACCAATTGTATTTGAACCCAAAAACTCATCTCATAGTCTTTCCGTCATTGGGCTTGTAATCAGTCCCCGGGATCCAGGCTTGGTATATACGCTTTTATAGTATGACTAATCTATACACCAGGTAGTTGTTCTATAGTATGACTATTCTTTACCTCTTAACATTATTGAAAATCTAAACCATTTCCTTCAAATAAGATCATATATAATTTCAGTAAGAGAGAACAATCCAGAACATGCTAAATCTAACAAGATAAGTTCATAAATGGTTTGCTCCCAAATCAACTACGGATCACTCCAAGAACTCAAAGTTCTCGAGTTGCATACCTCGACTAATTTCAGGAATACCTTTACCTCCAACCAACACAAATATCAAGTAACTCTATAAGGGTTGGATAGATATGGAAAAATCACCTAGTATTTTTGCCTCTACTAGGATTTGAACTGCAGACCTCATAGGTCTCCAGCACCTCATTGACAACTACGCCGCACATTTTGAGTGCAGAACTAAAGAGGATTGTCTTTTTGTCTCCCAAAAGAAAATGGGAATCAAAGTTGTCAATATGAATTACTTAAGAAGTAACAATTGAGTCACCAACCTAATAACAAACATAACATAAAAGAAGGCAACAATACCTGCAAAGTTTAGGAGGTGTCTTCTCGGGAACAATATCATCTTCAGTAATAACTTTTTTGCTAATTGGAGCAAATCCACCAAACAAAACCCAGAATGAACCAGAATCAGACTCAAACACAAATTTCCATCATCTGAGATATACAATAAAAAAGTATGAAGGAGTAGTCACGCCCAGAATTATTTCGCAAAAATTTAGGCAAGACAAAAGAATAATACGTTGCACTAGACGCCATACGCCCAGCGGACAAACATACATTGACTATATCAGCAATCTGCATGTTGTTGACATAATAATCATAGATCAGTCCCTCTTTAGCTTTCTATGTTCCTACATATTTGTTCCCTATCTTGGTTGATCAAATCTTTTTCATGGGTGTGTAAGCAGTTTGGATTCCACCTTTTAGTTTAATCAAATGATTCTCTCCCACAATATCGATTATCAAAGATAAAAAAATTATAAAATACAAATGATAATCAATAATTGAAAAACCACAAAAATAACAATTAAAATTATGAAATTAAAAATATTTTATTCATTTTCTCATGAATCAAATTAGTTGAAACACATAATATGCTTAAAAGCATCAAGCATTCAATGACGAACTCTACCATTTGAAAACCTTCACGGATGTTTTAAGCACAATATCTAGGAACACATTTGAGAAAACTTTCAAATATTGTATAAACAATAGTACTTATTACTCCCCATCCATCCTGATATCAGTGTCCTACTTTGATTTTGATGGGTCAGAATAACAAAAGTTCAGAATGATGTTAGGCAGTTATTTTTCATATGAAAGTACACTTGAAATGCTGCCAAATGCGTAAATATTAGTTGCAAGGCGTAGAAACTAAATAGACCATAACTAATTAAGGGCAAATAACCTTTTAATGATCAGATCAAACAAGGTCAGTTAAATTAAGATAAAGGAAGTGCAGATATATATTTAACTTGATCCACTTCTCTTTTTAATTTCCATGGCTTTTACGTACCAACAATTGCAACATCACATGTCCCCTCATGATATTTTCCTTCAAAAACTGAACCGCTACTTAGCTTTGGCCCTTTCCTGGATATTGGAGTTTGCACCATTGAACTGATATATCTTGTCTTTAGTGTCCAAAATGAACACATCATCGTGATTTAGAGAGGACCGGGAGAATGGGACCTGACACCATTTTCAACTCAGTTATAATCAACTCAACCACAATTCAAATAAACTATATAAGTCCTGATGATCTCACACATAAATTGTTAAGACGTACCTGCTTCATCCTGACAACTCGTTTACCCTTGCAAATATACAGCCTTGTTTCAAATTCTTCCTCTTCTGGTTTCTTGAATCCAGATGCAACACCACCCTCCAGAGGTATGATACACGGTTTAAAGTATGACAAAAATTTGTCAGATTCGTGACCTTGGATTTCTCGATGTTGTACTGCTCGCCCTCCAAGGACCATCTAGCTCCACCCGTTTTGATAGCTGCAGTTCCAGCTTCATCCTAACAAAGCATCAATTCCAAAAGGAAATGGAAGAATAACATATGTTGGATCTATAAGGAAGAAAGAAACTAGGTTCATACCTGACTAGTATCCTTTCAAGCCAGTGTATATCATACAAATAAGCACCTCCCTTTCGATGTTGTCTGAAATTTAAAAAATGGAAATATTCCCGCATTATCATTATGTCTGTACGTAATGAATTCATCAAGCATAAAACGTCTCCGTAAAATAAACCAAAAACTTAAATATCAATATGTACCTGCAAGATGATGTATGAATCACCGGAGTAAAATTTACCATAATCGGATTTTGGCAAAGGAACTGGTTGGAAATCCTCAATTCTCCAAATTTCAGTCCTCTAGATAAGGTTAAGTAGAAATCTAAACTTCAAAATTTTGACAGACCAAGTTACATTCTAAACAATTAAGACAAAATTACAAGCACTACTAAACAGTCGGGCAGTAACCAAACATCTTCCAGCTTCCTGTGCATAACCATCAAATAGCATGAATTCAAGAAATACCAACGGAACCAAACTCAGGAAAGGATACACTCTTTGACCTGCACCCTGAAATGCAGGATCCAATGCTTTCACAGAGCTAGACATTGTGCAAAGTCCTCCTTGTTACCACTTCTTTGAACAAAGGAAACTGGAATGATGGAAGTCCTAACTTCAGCTATCACAATATTCTGACCAAACCAACAGTACAATGGAAATAAGAATCATCAGTATTTATGGAATATAGTCCAAATTGATAAATGCAACAAAATTAGGAAATTAAATAATGTTAAAGTATCACAGCAGAATGAAATTTTCACTTTTATACATAAATGGAACAAATCAATCTTCTCAACAGAGAGTTCTTCATATTTGAAGCCATGATACAGCTTCTTCAACTTCCCAACATCCATTCCACAAACTTATTTAGAAGCTAGAAATTATACTACAACAGCATACTATTATTACATGTCAATCCCAGACAAGTTAGAATCGGCTTTATGAATTCTCATAGACCAAGTTTCCCGTTTAAGCTCAACTCATGTCATCACCATACCAAATAAAAAATGAACAATAAATTAAATATATATAAATCTATGATAAGGTCAAAATATGCCTACAAAAGCAACCAGCTCAAAATCAACATACTAACAAGACTAAAATCTATTTTCAACTAGTAGAGATCTTTATCTTCCGTTTTAACTATCTTCCAGTTAAGTCTGCATTGATTTCAAGAAATTGCAAGTCTTTTGGGACAACTTTCCTCCAAGTAATTATAGATCTACCTCGTCCCATTTAAACACCTTCACTCACCATAATTTCATACTTACAGAGAAGTGATATGTAGGTCAGCTTCGAACATGACCAAACCATCTCATTCGACCTTCCTTCATTTTATCCTCAATGTATGCTACTTGCACCTTTTTGCAAATGTGATCATTTTTAATCTCGTATAACCGCACATCTATCTTAGCATCCACATGTCTATAACACTCATCTCGTGAATATATGTTGGATTTAGATGCCCAACATTCACTAGCATATAATATTGTCAGTATTATAATTGTTTTGTAGAACTTATCTTTAGTTTGGGCATCCTCCGTAGTCCGTATCACATAACACTTCGGTAGAACTCTTAAACTTCAACCATGTGGTATTTAATTCTAGACATCTTCTTTCACCATTCCATTCTCTTCAAAACTACGTCTAGATATCTAAATTGCATTTTGGCACATAACCCTGTCTAATCTCCACCCCTCAACATGTACTCTTCACATGCTGACTAAACTTGCAGTGCATGTACTCAGTCTTATTTCTACTTATCCTAAAATCTTTACACTGTAAAGTACTTCTCCATAGCTCAAGCTTTGGTTGAAAACACATGGTGTCCATGCCTCTGTCGTAGATCTACTGAGCATAAATCCAAATTGATTCTCTATGCCTCTTGTCATATTCCAAAGTCTACACTCTAACACTCTTTCTAGCAGTTCTATTTTATGTCTCATGAGGTTAATGCCATGATAGTTTGCAAAACTTTGAATATTTCTTTTGTTCTTACAAAGTGGACTCAGGATACTCTTTCTCCATTTGTTGGGTATTCTACCTTGTAGTACAACATTGAATATCTTGGTGAATCATTCTACTCCAACCTCTACAAAACACTTCCTTACCTCTATGGGAATAGCCTCTATATCTCTCCTTGACCTATCTCCTGTCAACACTTGGTGAGAATCATCTTTAATACATTTCACCAGGTTTAAATCCTTATCCCTTCTTATCTGTGCTAAGTATTTCTTTCTCCCTTCTCGTGTCCCTAACTTTTGGTACAAGTCGCCATTGAGCTTCCTCTCGAAGTTTACTAGTAGTCTTCTTAGTTTTCCTTTAGCTCTCTTGTATTCTTCAGAAGCTTCTTTGTCTTCTGCTTTTGGCAACTTCCAATAGAACTCTCAGTTAGAAATAATCCTAACAGTAAATTCTATCACCATCATTAATTCACTACAAACTCCTCAATTCCTCAATTTACATATCTTCCTCTACGCTCATTAGACCCTCTACCCAGAAGGAGACAAAGTATCAAGGGCGCAGAGAAGCGTGCAGCATCAGCAACATATGCGACCTTCTTAACTGAACTGTCTTATATCTCAATCTAAGTAACAACTAGTATGCTTTTGATCCAAAGCTAAGCTGGGATCAGCTACATGAATCCTCAAAAGCCATTCAATTCATAAGAAACTCAATAATCTGTTCGTTAATACAAATTAAGGGTTCTTTACTCATCGAAGAAATAAAATTAGGGGTCCACTGAAACTAAAAAGACTCATGGTAAACATCTAGATTACTCAGATATAAAATACGCCAGAAAGTAATGATCTTTTGTAAGATCACTCAATAATCAAACATACTCATCCAAAATTCAAACATTTTAACTTAAATTAAAAAAAGTCAAATGGTCATTCTTAAAGCAATTTGACAAATTGAAACAAAAGGAACATCACAATCACCCAAAAGAATGAACAGATCAAACAAAAATCTGCTCATCAAATAATCAAATTCCTGAATACCTCAAAACAAAACAAAACACAGACCTTACTCGTAGGATTATTCAAAAAAGAAACAAGATCGATATTATGAGAAAGTAATCCAACAAAACAATAAGACCAAAATAAACACATCAATTCAATTCAAAAGGCAGGATCTGGGCATGAATGATCAAAAACCCAAATAATCAAAAAACCCAAATGATTGGCAAAACGCACACCTATTCCTCTCTATAGAGATCTATGCAGCAAACTCTCCCTCCACAGAGAAGAAAAACAGAAAAGGGTATTCGCAAAAACAGGAGAAAAAAGGGTATGCAAAGCTGGCCAAATATGAAAGAAGAGAGAAAGAGAGAAGGGGTACACCGAAAAGGAAGAAAAGTGAATAATTGCCATGTGGGGTTCCAAGATTGTATATTTTGGCCCTCCCTTTTTCCTCTTTTCTTTGTGGCTTTTGAGATTTGGGATTGGCTGGAAAATGATTGTATTCCAATAATTTTTTTGTCTTTTCCCCGCAGACACAAACAGTATACGGAAATCAAGAGCAACAACAAGAAGAAATTAGAAAAAATTTATATATTTATGGAGGCAGAGCTACAGAGAGAAAGGTGAATGATGATGGAGGGTAGAGAGGAAAGTATGGAAGAAGAAGATAATGAAATGGTGATATTTTTCTGAGTCTTTGAGAGAGAGAGACAGGTGAAGGAGGCACCATGCATGCAGCTTTCTTCAGGTTTTCCTTGTATTTTTTTTTTTTTTGGGGGGGAGGGGGGTTAAAGATGGGTGGTAAAGTTGTGTTTGTATAACCTATAGGTTATTTTATTGAAATTGTAAAATTAGTTATTAATACTTTGTTAGGATAAATAATTTTATCCGTATTTGGTATTTGCACTAATTCAATAAATATACGATGAATGAAAGTATGTCACATGGGTGATGGAGGAGGTTCTGGGCTTCCTTAATATGGTATTGACAATCCTCACTTAGGCCCCGTTTAAGCCCCCAGGATAAAAATTGTTCACCACACAAAGGGAACGAGAGTGCCGGGCGTGGATATTGTCGTCGCACGAGGTGATGAATGAAGAATACCACATCGGTATTAGAAACAGTGTAAAACAGCACATATAAAAAGCTTGGGCCAATCAGCTTCGTTTGAAATTTAGATTTTTTAGATTGAATTACGTCCAAGGTCTATTTAGCATGACATTGGAAGTAAGAATACCGCGTCGATAATAGAGGGGGTCTTAGAGATTCCTTAATATGATCTTAGACGATATAACTTCTTTCAGCTAGTTTTGAGTTGTAACAATAACACATGTCTTTACATACACTATTATCACTAAATGATAGTAAATTAATGGCATATTTTAAACCTTAACTTATGACTTATAAATATTATGGCAATTAATATAATTTGATGTAAGCATTGAGTATATCAAATTTAAAGTTATTTTTATTGACACATAGGTTACGAGTTTGCGTTGTAAAATCAATAGTAGCAGCTTGAATTAGGTATTTGCTACATTATAATCGCTTTGATATGCGACTCTTCCTCGGACCTTATATAAATATGAAATACTTTGTACATTGATTGTCTTCATTTTAATAAAGATGATGTCCGAATGAATTAAATAGCACCTTATTTCATTTTTCAGAAACCCTCTATTTTCATTTTTTTTTTTAAAATAAAAAATAAATAAGAACACAAAAACATAGTTTGGTTTATGTCTTTTCTCTTTTTTAACAAAAACATACTTTTTCTTCACTCCAAAAATTAAATAAATTGGTCCTCCACATGATGTTTCATGTAAGATTTTGAACTGTCAATTTTAATGTTTGGTACTTTTTTCTTTTTTTTTCTTAGTTGGATTGGAACTAAATGCATAATATTAGAGAATATATTTGTTCCTCATCGATTGTATTATGTTATCGTAAATTTTTAATGTCTTGAAATACTCTAATTATCGTTTTATAATTTGAATTGAGTGTTAAGTTATTTCGGATATTATCATAACTACATATTGATATCAGGTTGAAAAATCAATTTCTCTCCTCTTATTTATCGATTCGAGTTTTTACGTACGCCAATTCGGTTCTTATAGACGAAATTAGAATTTTATGTTTATAGGTTTTGGATTCAAAAAAAGGGACAACTTATTAAGTTCTAAATAAATTATTCGTGCATATTAACTAAATTTTTGTATATATAAATGCAAGGTGTAGACCGAGGAGTTGCGTATTTAATTTCATCGAAATCGTAGGCGAACTCGTAGCTTCAACCCCTAGGCGAACCTCTCTCTCAAACCAGTCGGTGAGTCATAAAATAATGAAAAACGTCAACAACCCAAGCCGAATAATGTAATGATTAGGCAAAGAAAAGCGACAAATAATACTAAAATCGAGAGAATGGGGACGGTAATAATAGTAAATAGTGATCGGGAGGGAAGTGGATTAGCAGCTCGATAATTTACTAATCTCCAACCACTTATCATTTGCTAATCGGGAAAGGAAATTAGATATGGCTCGACTAGTTACTGTCTTCCAACCTAATCCTCTATCTTCATATCTTGCTTATACAGGATGTATCATAAATAAACTACAAATATATTATATGTAATTATTTCTTGATATTTTTCGACCTACGTAATTAAATTGTAGTTAATATTCCTATCATTATCAAGTGCAAGTATATAATACTTTTTTGATGAATTGTTTGGAAGACACCTAAGTGGGCCAAAAGTGAGTCGGTTCTCCATTAACGGATATCCAACCGACTTTTCGTCCTTGACCCATCTTAATGGACTAAAAAGAAAAAAAAGACAATATATCAAATAAATATTGAAAATTTTGGAAAATAAAAAATAATAATTGAGTTTTAATTCTCAAAGTTCGAGATATAAAAAGAATTTACTATTTTTTCGGTATAAATTACAACGTTAAATATAGGCGAGAGACGGTGGAAGAAGTATTGAGGAGAATGCTTAGATAGGATATGACGCTCTTTATCGAGAGGCACGACTACAGATAGAGAGGATTTTGGAGGTCGATAATTAGAGTAGAGGGTTAGTAGATAGTCGATCGTTATCTAGTTTCTGTCAAGTATTATTATTATTATATTATTCTTTCTCTTCTTATATATCTTATTCTTTAGTTTATTACTACCATTGTTCCAGATTGCTTCAATCATTAGATTACTTGTTGTTGATATTGCTCTTTTTCTCATTATTTTGAAATGGCTTTAGCTGTGTATTTTCTTTTCAAATACATTTACTTGGTGAGGAGTCTTTCGGAAGCAACGTACTTTCACATTTACAAATCACAAGGTAGGAATAAGATTTACGTACATTACCTTTTTCATAAAACATGAAATTGCAATTTAGTCTACGTTATTATTATTGTAGTTGATTCGATTCCTTAGTTAGCGTAATTCAAAGCAGAGACCTTTTGAAACTAATAAGATAGTTTGAAAATGTTTTATTTTATTTCTGGATATTTAATATTTGATTAAATTTATTTTACACTTGAAATATTCTATATTCAAAAAATTAATTATAATAAAGATGATTTCATATTCACATTTAACAAATAAATCAATTTGACTAAACTTTTTTCAATCATTCCAATTGGTCAAACTAAAACTTTTACCCATAAGCCTTCCACTAAGCATAAAGGCATCAAAAAGTTTAATTTTCTTCAATTTTTTTCATGGTAAATTTTGAAGAAAAATATATGATCAAGTTCGAGTTCTTAAAAATAAAAATAAAAATTCCTATTAAAAAGCGTTGCTCTCAAAATAAGTTATACATGGCCCAAATTTATTAATAAGATCACATGAACCTCTCAAAAATCTTGGGCAGAATTTGAAGAAAAAGAAATTTAACTTTTCTAAGTTTGTGACTATCTCCTATGAATAAAGTGTTGAGGATAATATTAATTTTTGTGTTGATTTGTATGATTAGAGCATGTTTAATTATTAATTAATTAAAATATGTATTTTAGCATTATTTTTAGGAAATATGTTATATTTAGATTGTTTAGAAGTATACGCACGTTACGAAAGTTGCATGATCAATCATATGAAGAATCAAAAAGTGGTATCTCAAGTAATTGAGTTAATTGTTCTTAATCAAATATAGGACTAGAATCGGGAATTTACTCGTAACAAAAAATAAAAAAATATCTTTTTCTATATAAAATAATATTATAAATAATATTATTTAATTAAATAGAAAAAAGAACGAAAGATATATAAAATTGATAAATAAAAGTATGTTCTTTAATATAGGAAGTCATACAATTCAACATGATCTCAAAATAGATTAAAAAAATTTGAGTCAAATGTCATGATCATTCGCTACCATCTTTTTAAACGTATTTAACTCATAAAAAAAAACTAAACATAGTCACACAATTTAAATAAATAGTGAAAACTTGCAAACTCGTATAAAAAACTTGCTTAGAAGGCAAAAAAGAAAGTAAAACTTTGATTAGGAAAGTTCAAATACACTATGCGACTCGAATTCAAGTTAATCGAATCAATAAATTTTAAATATCAAAAGGACTAAAAAAAAAATTTAAAATAA